>PVIR01046648.1:0-10170 GCA_004026965.1 Petromus typicus
GTAAAACTGCAGTTTCTGTTTGTGCTTGCAGTAACAAATGGGCATAGTGCCACTAAACTCATTGATTACTGTGGGAGTTACACTGGATAGTAATATTAAAGAGCAAAGCACAATGTAATACAATGTTCAAAACACAGAAGACGTGCAATAAATACTACTGAGTTATATTTGCTTCCCTACAAAATTAATATATTCCAAAGAACATTATTCTGGCAACAGAGCAGAATTGTGAAGATTGCTGTTATGAAGAGGAAGATTGCTTCCATATCCATTTTCCTTATACATGATTAGATTTGGATATTTTGGAGGCCACATCTAATTTATCATTAGTGTGAAGATGTCATGTAATACTACATAGAAAACCAGCAGTTGTGAGCACAAGAGTATTAGAATTTCCAATAAAATGGTAGTATATTTACTGCATCCAATCCAAAAACATTGTCTGAGTTCAAAAACAAGTAAATGAAAACTCATTCTCACAGCCTTAAATCATTGTCATCTGTGCATGAGAATGTTATTCAATTCTAGGTTAAAAGACTCAATATCACTCAGCTCTTTGTAATGTGAATTTTCATGCTATTGTCTTTTACAACATAAAGCAAGTAAAAGTTACTCAAAAGGATCAGTTATGTAGTTATTAAAACTCAAGTGAAACTTGTCATAATGTATTTAATACTTCCAAAGATGAATTGTTAACCAACTTTCTAAAATTAAATTAATCTTACAATAGATGTTTTTAAAGTGTTGTTTCCCTAAGGGATGAAATAAAATCAATTATGCAAAAATTTGCTAATAAAATCTCATTAAATGCATAATGTAAAGAATGATAAAAATAATCTATCTTCTGCTTTAAATTATGTGACTGCCAATTTTAAGGTTGCAATAAGAAAACATGGTATAGAGGGTACAGAGTTAATTCTGAGCAGTAGCTCTTTGTAGCTATTTCATAACTAAAAACACATCATCTCATTCTGAGACTGTAGATGAACTATAATCAATTAATAATTCCCCAGAAGTCTATATTTTATACCACATACCTTGATACACCAAGCAGATAAAAGATTTTAATGCAAAAAAAAAAAATGACACTAAAAGAGTACTCTTAGCTTACCTGAATTCCTTTGTACTTTGGAAAAGGCAAACCTGTGCTATTTTTCAAAATTCAGTACTCATGAGAAAGCAAATTGATAAAATGACCTGAATAACAAGCAAATAAAAATCCATTTGAACAGTGATTGCAATGAATTATGCTTCAGTCGGTTATTCCTCACTGCTTCCCATTTTCTTTTAAACAAAATTTTAAAAAACCGTATCATTGAAAAATCTCTGAAACCCAATTTTGTTGTTTCTCATCATATTCTGTCTAGATTGTATTTTCTATCATTCATTTAATCACTGTTTTCCTGAATATAACACAACCATCAATCTGTTTTTTATTTTTATTTTAATGAATTCAAAAAAGAAAACTTCGCTTTTAGAGCCCGACTGGGCAAGCCCTTGACCCTTTGTTTCTCGGTTTCAGTCTCACACTTTCCTCCGTGTATCTGTGACCTCAGGCCTGAGAAACTACGCCCTTTATTTCCTTTCCTAGTTTTTTACCAGGTTTTCTTTCATCTGTATCAATGTGAGGTTAACAAAGAGGGAGAAAGAAAATAAAATCCTCTCTCCTTGTTTCCCGACCCTGCTTGCACTTCTGTAACTTCACGTCAGGATCAGCCTTCAGTGACAGCTGGCTTGCCACACAGCAGCTATCAGCATGTACCAGTGACACCAGAACTCGCTGCATGGGGAGCCCTCCCTCCCCTGCACACACATGAGTGTGAGTGTGCACCCCTCCCCTAAACACGTACTGTCTAACCAGTGAAATGTCGCAGGAGACTTGGATTCCAGATTGATAGTTAACTGTGTCAACTTAAGTAAGATACCCCCAACTAAACTATCAGCCTCGTTCTGTGACTGAGGAGATTTACTGAAGATTCACTAGAATTTACTGGGCATGAATGACAGCAACCAATGTGCTCACTGCCTACAAGGGAAATAAAGAAGGAAGGCCCACTTTTGTTCCTTTGGCGGAGCTCCAGTCTTTGCCTCTACCTTGGACTCTGCCCGTAGCTTGTGTTGCAGACTCTCACTTCCAGTGCAGATTCTTCACACTTCCCTTTGGCTTCCTGCTGTGAATGCTGAGCTCCAGTCCTTGGGTTTAGTTCTCCCAAGCTGCAGGGCCCTGCAGAGATTTCTGCTACTAGACTCCAGATTGTGTGTGGCCAGCGCAAGCCAATCCTGTAAACTCATATACTTGTACATCTTGCTCTAAACCAGTTTCTCTAGGGATGATACACAGCTCTTGGGAGATTAGGTGGCAATTGTGAAGCCGTGAGTTCTATTTTCTAAGACAGCACATTTTCCTTGATTTCCACAGCATGTCACAATAGCTTTTTAAAAGTTTACTGAGCAATTTCCTTTATATGATGATCTTTGCTTTGATACAGCAACAACTATGGTTTTCCTTTCTTCTCTGTGACTAATTCTTAAGTGCAGTACCAAAAGCAGTCCTATGATTCATGGCCTTAAATAAAGGATTGTGAAATTATTTTTGAAGATGAAATAATTTCTGCTAGAAACTGATACTTTGCAGCAAGAAATGGAAGCAAAATTACTTAGATAAACACTTCTCAGTTTTGAGTCTGTTTAAGGCCCAGCAGTAACTGGTCATTGTTTCATTAAAAATGATATTTAAAACTAAGAATAGAAGGTTCACTTCCATTATTCTAACAGATCTCTAGAAGAGAAATGACAAGGAAAGGACCTTAAACATTTTGGCCAATCACCTCAGAAAATCAGCTAGTTTGATGGCCTTAAAATAATCATTTATATCTTACAATAACTGAGAAGATAGCTATGGATAATACACTGAAAATTAATTATGGTAATTGCAAAATAATTACAGAAATTGAAATCCTCACTTTATTTTTTACTTAATTTAGAAATAAGAGAGTAGACTGGGAAGGATGTGTGGTGATCTTTGAGAGTAATTGACATTTTGAATGTTAAAATATATCTGACATTCTTTTTTTATTGAAATCTTTATTGGTACATTACATATACACATCATGATTACATTCAAGAATGATAATTTGTATGAGGATATGACACAACTTAATTCTCATTTTTTCCCATAGCCATATCCACCCTACCACCCCATCCCTTATATACATAAATTTTGTTTCCTTTCTTTTTTGTTATAATCTTATTATTTTCCTCCTTTATCCTTTTTCACTTTGAGTTTTTTCTATTTCACAACATATAATATACATTCTAGAACTCATTTACATTTTTATTTTCTGATACCAGAAAAAAGATGCAATACTTACACATTTGTGACCTATTTATTTAACTTATGAGGATGTCCTCAAGGTATGTCCATTTAAGTATAAATGATTCAAACTCATCAGTTTTTATGGCAATTGTGAAGCCGTGAGTTCTATTTTCTAAGACAGCACATTTTCCTTGATTTCCACAGCATGTCACAGAGTAATTCTCCATTCTGTAGAAGAACCACAGCTTTCTTATCTAGTCTCCAGTTGATGGACATTTGGGTTGTTTCCAAAATTTAGCAATCACTAATTGAGCTGCTATAAACATGGGTGCACATATGTCACTGTGATGTGAGTCTTTTAATTCTTGTATGTATATACCTAGCAGAGTAATGGCTGGGTCAAATGGGACCTCCGATCCTAATTTTTTGAGGAATTTCCAAACTGTTCTCCACAGGGGTTATGCGAGTCCACATTCTCACCAACAATGGAGAAGGGTCCCTTCTTCTCCACAGCCTAACCAACATTTGTTGCTGGCTAACTCTGAAACAGCAGCCATTCTTTGTGGAGTGAGTTGAAACCTTAATGTTGTTTTCATTTTCATCTCTCGAATGACTAATGATGTTGAACATTTCTTCATATGCTTATTAGCTGCTCTTACTTCTTCCTCTGTTCATTTCAGATGCCCATTTTTGAATTGGGTCTTTAAATTTGGGTGGGCTGATTTTTTTGAGCCCTTTATACATCCTAGATAGTAGTTCTTTGGCTTGGAGGCAGCTGGGAAAGATTCTTTCCCATAATGTTGGTTGCCTTTTCACTTTGCTGGTGGATTCTTGTGCTGTGCAGAAACCTCTCAATAGGATGAGATCCCATTTATTGATTTCTTCTACCAGTTCTTGTGCTATGGGGGATTTGTTCATGAAATCTTTCCCCAAACCAATGTCTTCAAGAGTTTTACCTAACCTGTTTTATAGCAGGTTTAGTGTGTTTATTTTAATATTTAGGTCCCTAATTCACTTTGATTTTATTTTAGTACAAGGTGAAAGAGCTAGGTCTAGCTTTAGTCTTTGGCAGGTTAAAGTTCATTTTTTCCAGCACCATTTGTTAAAGAGGCTATCATTCCTCCACTGAGGGTATTTGGCTCCTTTGTCAAAAATGAGATAACTTCCTGTGTCTGGAGTTTTTTCTGGATCTTCTAATCCACTCCACTGGTCCTTAGGTGTGTTGCTTTGCCAGCACTATGCAGTTTTTATCACATTGGTTTTGTAGTACAGTTTCAAATTGGGGATCATAATACTCCGCATCATGTCCTTATTGCTTAGAATTGGTTTTGCTATTATAGGTCTTTTGTGATTCCAGATGACTTTCTGAATTATTTTCTCTAGGTCTGTGAAATATGCCTTTGGGTGTTCAATTGGGATTGCATTGAATCTGTATAGTAATTGTGGGAGTATAGCGATTTTGATGATATTAATTCTTCCAACCCAGGAACAAGGGATGTCTTTCCATTTTCTGGTATCTTCTTCTATCTCCTTTTAAAAGTGCTGTAATTTTCAGAGTAGAGATCTTTCACCTCCTTTGTTAGATTAATTCCTAGATATTTCTTTTTTTTTTTTGGCTGCTGCTGTAAAGGCGTTTCTCCAATTTCTTTCTCAGTGAATCTGTTGTTTGTGTATATGAAGGCTAATGATTTTTGAGCAATAACCTTTTATCCAGCTACACTACTCAATTTGGCGATTAGTTTTAGCAGTCTTTTGTTTGAGTTTTTAGGATCCTCTAGACAGAATATCATGTTGTCAGCAAGCAATGACAGTTTAACTTCTTCATTTCCTATATTTATTCCTTTTATTTCTTTGTCCTGCCTAATTGCTGTAGCTAATGTTTCCAGCACAATATTGAACAGAAGTGGTGAAAGTGTACATCCTTGTCTTGCACCTGATCTTGGTGGGAAAGGTTTCAGTTTTTTTTTTTTTTTTTTTTTTTTTTTTTTTTTTTTTTTTTTTTTTTTTTTTTTTTTTTTTTTTTTTTTTTTTTTTAGGTTTTTTGAGACAGGGTCTCGCTTTGTGGTTTAGGCTGGCCCTGAGCTCAGCCTCCAACTCACATCACAATCCTCCTGCCTCTGCCTCCTGAGTGCTGGGATGACAGGTGTGAGCCACCACGCCCGGCACTGAGGTATGTGGTACTGGTTGCTGCTGGGTGTGGGTCTCCACACCCAGTATTGTTATGTGGTTACCGGGGAATCAAACCCGGGTCCTTGCGCTTGCGAGACAGGCGCCAGAACCACTGAGCTAACTCCCCGGCCCCGAAAGGTTTCAGTTTTTGACCATTTAGAGTACCAACTGGCTGTTGATTTCTCATAAATAGCTTTTATTAGTTTGAGATACAGACCATCTATTCCAATTTTCTGCGGGGTTTTGATCATAAATGGGTGTTGGATTTTGTCAAATGCTTTTTCCACTTCTATTGAGATGACCATATGGTTTCTGTCCTTGAGTCTGTTAATGTAGTATACTACATTTATTGATTTACGTATGTTGAACCACCTATGCATCCCTGGGATGAATCCAACTTGGTCAGGGTATATGATCTTCTTGATGACTCTCTGAATTCTGTTTGCTAGTATCTTATTGAAAATTTTTGCATCAATGTTCTTTAGGGATATTGGGCTGTAATTCTCTTTTTTGGTTGGGTCGTTCTCTGCTTTGGGGATCAAGGTAATGTTTGCTCCCAGAAATGAATTTGGGAGTACTGCTTCCCTTTTGATTTCATTGAAGAGTTGAGGAGTAGTGGTGTTAACTCTCCTCTAAAAGTTTTGCAGAATTCAGTGGGGAAACCATCAGGCCCAGAGGTTTTTTTTTTTTGTTTTTTTTTTTTTGTTTTTTTTTTTGTCGGTAGATTTTTTTTATTACATTTTCAGTTTCACAGATTGATAGCGGGGTGTTCAACATTTTTATATCCTCTTCATTCAACTTTGGAAGTTCATATGTATCTAGAAATTTATCTATTTCTTCTACATTTTCCATTTTATTAGAATATAAATTTTCAAAGTACGTGTTTATTATTCCCTGTGTTTCCACTGGGTCAATGGTGGTTTCCCCCTTTTCATTTCTAATAGCATGAATTTGAGCCTTTTCTTTTTTGAGAAAATTGGCTAAGGGTCTTTCAATTTTATTTATTCTTTTAAAAAACCAACTCTTTGATTTGTTGATTTTCTGTATCATTCTCTTAGTCTCCATTGCATTAATTTCTGCTCTGATCCTTATGATTTCCTCCCTAGTATGAACTCTTGGTTTGCTTTGCTCCTCTTTTTCTAGTAGCTTAAAGTTTCACATTAGATTGTTACTTTGAGCTTGCTCTGTTTTCTTGATATAAGCATTCACTGCTATGAATTTTCCTTCTATAACTGCTTTTATTGTATCCCATAAGTTCCTATGTGTTATACTGGGGTTATCATTCAATTGTAGAAACTGTTTAATTTCACCTTTAATTTCTGCTTTGACCCATTGATTAGTAAGTAGTGTATTGTTCCATTTCCATGTCTTTGTGAAAGTCTTGGGAATTTTTTGCTCTTCTTCTCAGTTTCAAGGCACTATGATCTAAGATATACAGGGGATAAATTCAATTCCTTTGCATTTACTTAAACCTGTTTATGAAGTAGCACATGATCTATTTCGGAGAATGATCCACAAAAAATGAGAAGAATGTAAATTATCACTTAGTGGGGTGAAATATTCTGTAGGCATCTATTAAGTCCATTTGTTGAAGAGTTTGGTTTAGCTCATCTTTATTGATTTTCTGTCTGGTCGATCTGTCTATTTGTGACAGTGGGGTATTGAAGTCCCGTACTGTTATTGTATCACTGCTTATCTGGCTTTTCATTTCCATTAATTTTTGTTTTATATAGCTTGGTGCACTTGAGTTTGGGGCATAAATATTTAAGACAGTTATTTCTTTCTCTTGGATAGTTCCCCTGTACAAGAATATAGTGACCTTCTTTGTCTCTTTTAATCAGCTTTGGTTTAAAATCTATTTTGTCTGCAAATAGAATAGCTACTTCTGCTTTTTTGCAGTTTCCTGTTGCATGGAGAATTGTTTTCCACCCTTTTACTTTCAGTCTGTGGCTTTCTGTCTGGATTGGATGTATTTCCTGTATGGAGCAGATTGTAAAATCTTGCTTTTTGATCCATTCTGCCAGTCTGTGTCTCTTAATTGGTGCATTGAGACCACTGACACTGATATGGATAGACTTAGGGCTGTCATGATTTCCTGATATAGGCTCTTTTATTCTTTGATTTTGTTTTTTTCCCATAAGTTTCTTGTTTGGCTCAGTGGGGATACTCTGCTGGGTCTCACGCGTTTATAATTTTTATTCTTTTTCTCCAAGATATCCTTTAGGATATTATGTAGTGTGGGTTTTGGATGCATGAAGTTTTTAAGATGGTCTTTGTCTTGAAAGTATTTTATTTCCCCCTCAATTTTCAGAGATAACTTTGAAGGGAAAATCAGCCTGGGTTGGAAGTTGTTGTCCTTTAAGATTTGAAACACTTCACTCCAGGCTCTTCTTGCATTGAGTGTTTGGGTTGAAAAATCTGCTGTGATTCTGATGAGTTTCCCTTTGTAGGTGATTTTGTTTTCTTCTCTCTAGCTGCTTTCAATATGTCATTCTTTATTTTCATATCTGGAACTTTTATAATTATATGCCAAGTTGTGGGTTTTTGTATATTTCAGCCCTGTGGAGTTCTGTATGCTTCGTGTATCTGGATGTCTAATTTTCTTTCTTTATCTGTGAAGATCTCTGCTATTATTTTTGTGAACAAATTTTTTATGTCTTTTGTATCATCTCCTGCTTCCTTAGTAATTCCAATCAACCTTATGTTATTCTTATGTGAATCATCTAGGAGCTGTTGAATAGATTTCCCATGGTCTTTTGTGTTTTTCCATTAATTATGTCTTTCCTGTTCATAGGCTGTGACCATGTCCTCTAGATCTGAGATTCAGTCTTCTACGGTGCTTATTCTACTGCATAAACTTTCATTTTCTTTTTTGATTGCCTGTGTTTCTATTTGTACCTGCTTAAGAGGTTTCATTGCTTTTGCTATCTCCAATTCTATTAGATCCTTGATTTCCTCTTTGGCTTTACTAATCATGCCATTAACTATGTCCAGTATCTCTGTTTTCATCTCAGAAATCAGTTCTGATTTCCATTGTATTAGATCTTCTCTAGTTACCACCTCAGAGAGTCCTGGTGATTGAGTTTCAGATTTCTCCATTTCCCTTCCCCTCATATTACCTTGGGGTGAGGATCTCTGCATTTGAGATTTTGAATGTTTCCTCATTTCTGAGCTTTTGTCTCTGCTGTTGTATTTGGTTTTATAGTTGCCCTGTTATCTGGTGGTGTTTATTGCAAGTTTCTTTCTTCGTAATATTTAGGTCCCTTAAGATTAAGCCTTAACAGTTTCAAACACAACCCAAGAAAAGCACTAAGCATTAACAGTATCAAACAACCCAAGAAATGGTAAACTTGTAGTTGTTGTTCTGACCACTCCAACCTCATAAGCCAGAACTATGATCAAATACCCAGACTTAAAATTAACCATGGATATATTAACACCATTCAAACATCACCTTTGGGAAGTGAAAGGGTTACCAAGGGGTTAGGTAGCAGAGAGATAGGGGAGGGAGAGATTAGCAATGAGATTAAAGGATGAAATGAAATAGAGAAATGAAGACTAATAGAGTGGGCACAGAGTAGAAAAAAGGGAGAGATGAAGGGGGGGGAAGAAGAAAAGAGAGGGAAGAAAAATAAAAGCAACAAGTATAATAAAAACACAGAACTATATAAAACAAACAAAGATAAAAACAGAATAGGGTAAGATTGAGTCCACTAATAGCCAGCTGTAGGAGGCGAGGAACCTTTGATTCCTATATGGGCTGAGACACATAGTTTGAAGTTTATAGGTCACAGGGAAAAAGAGCTGTGAAGTTGTAGGCTTTCCGCTGCTGTGAGTCCAGTGTCCTGTAGGTGGAGCTGGACCCATAAACTCACCGATGCCCAGGTTCCTGGTCTCAGAGCAGGGCTTAGCCCTTTCAGTATGGTGGGAGTGGTGGGTTCTCAGTTGTTGTCCAGAGTTGGAGTATCCCAGAGCTGGAGGCCTTGGGGTCTCCAGTTTGTTGTGGTGGAGATGATCTTGGTCGATCCCACAGGGACTTGGAGACGTCTTCTTCTGGCAGTGCAGATCCTCAGTCTTGGCGGGCGGTGGGCAGGGCTTCGTAGTGAGGGTCTTTTGTCCTCTCCTGTGAGTCCAGATCTGGGAGTGTTTTTCCCTTTACCGGAGCTGCAGGAGATCTGGAATGCAGTTCTGCTCCGCAACCTGAACCTGTGTCTCAGAGGCTGTCTGCAGCACTGTCTGTGTAGTTACTGGGTTCCTGTGCTGGGGCACCTTTGAGAGGTCCAGCAGGGGAGAGCAGAGAAGGGACAGATGGCTCTCTAAGTCACTCTTCTTTCTTTGGCCTTAATCAATATTTGCTTCTGATCTCCTCGATCTAGGTTTCTCTGCTGTCCTTCCTTTCCTTACCCACAACTGCTGCTTTCAGGTTTAAGAATCATTTACATGGTGGCAGTAGTCTCCATCTTCCCAGAATTCTTATCCTCTTTTCCTGACATTCTTTTCTAATGATAACAATTCACTCTGTGGTTGAAGAGATTAACTTTACCTCAGTTGATAACTTTAAAATGCTGTCTTGAGAGAAAAACATATGTCTCCAAAATTCAACCACATATAGCTGATAAAGACATTATTAAAATCACATGTAGCATAATTCAGAGACAAGTGGAAAATTAGATTTATGAGAATAG
>PVIR01046649.1:0-10163 GCA_004026965.1 Petromus typicus
CTCAGTTTTCCCGCAGCCAGTTGCTGCCATGTGGGACTCACACAATGCACTGAGAGGAAAGTCTTAAAGCACCAGTTAGTTCTTAACTTAAAGTTCCCTGTGCCTTTCAACTCTAGGAATGAAAATAAGACCACATTGCCTCTAAGACAAAGCAATTTCCCTGTGGACCTATAGGGAAAAATAAAATTTAAAAGTAATTTTGCATCAAGGTAGTAGTTTACCTGAATATTTAGTTAAATTTAGTTTTGTTAAACTAAATTTACAAATATTCTTCAAAAACTATTGACCTTAAAAGTGTTGATTTGAATTTCAATTCCATTCCATTGACTATTACACATTCCATCACTAAACAATCCTGATCAATTTTTACCTCCTAAATATTCTTCCCCCAAACACTAGTTGAGCATCTACTTAGGGTTGTAAAACTGGAAATTCAGATATAAGTAAGATACAATCTTGCCTCTTTCCTTCTGTTTTCCTGGTACCATGGGGAAGTGCCTTTCTTCCTCAACTTGTTCCTGTAAAACTTTTCCACAGATATATCTCACTGAGGAAAACAATACACTAAACTGGGGGGAGGGTTGGAGTTCCCTGTTTCTATCTTCAGTCTCCCCCTTTCTAACCCATCCTCTAACTGGAGGATGTCAAGGCACAGTCTTGAATCCCTGGGCCTTTTCAGGGTGGAGTTCCCAACCTCCTCCTCCAGGGCAATCCAGTGAAAGAATATAGAATCCCTAGTAAATCTGTTGGGAGACAGAAATGAGATTTGTCATAAAAATTGCTAAATTTTCTATGTGTGTGCCCTTAGGCAAATACAAGCTTGTGAGAAACAAGTCATCCCTAGGCATCCCATAAGGCTTTGTGAGAAAGAATTCAATGAAATAATCAGTTTAAGTGGTTATAAACTCGAAGCTCTAAACAAATATCAAGAATTTCATTTGTCATTTTTTCTTTCTTGACATAAATTTCAAAAAGATTGAAGAGAAAGGGAGAAAGAGTCTCACAATAAAGGCCTTCCATTTTAAAGAGCTGAATCATCCTTGGGTTATACTCACCAGAACTTTCTGTGCAGAACTCCAACATAAGCCAGTTGTATATATTTGTGCCTGGCCAGTGGCTTTGTTATCAGAGTCCTTGTTCAGAGGTTCAACTCTGAGGGTTCCAGTAGGCTAGGTATAGCCACTCAATGCAGTTCACCAGACCAGGAAGAAAAATTGCACTCTAGTAAGTGAAAGTTTGTCTCTTCCAAGGTGTTTATAGGGAAGGAACAAAGACAACAAATAGGTGCTTGCATAACTGGCAATTTCAGTCAGGCCAAGATCTAGCTGATCATTATCTTGGGATGGTCCTGTGAACCTTGTGATAAGAAAGTTGTGGCTTCCTTGGGTAGTTTTGACTTGTCATAAGATGTAGATTAATCAGACCTGTTCTTCCTGCAATCAAAGGTGACTACAGGAGAAAATGACTCAGAAAAATAGTGAGAAGGGCATGCTGTAGACAATTAGGTCAACAATTGGACTCTGATATTAGTTTCTTTCTTCATTGATGAGACAAAATGCCCAACACCCACAAATTAAGGGAGGAAATGTTTCTTTTAAAAAAATTGTGAAATAGGCACATTTTATATACATAGCATGATCACACTCAACACTGACAATTTGTACCAGTATATAACATGACTTGATTCTTATTTTTTCCCATTCCCCTAACCACCCTACAACTCCCACCCCTATATACATAAGCTTTGTTTCCATTTTTTTTATCACCATCACAATTTTTTTCCCTTCATTACCTACTTCTACCCCATTTCCCTTTGAATAGTTTATATTGTACAACATCTAACATACATTTTAGGACTCATATACAAATGTTTCTTTAGCTCACAGTTTCAGTCCATAACTGGTTGGCCCTAAGGCAGAGTAACATGGCAGTCAGGCACTACAGAGGAGAAACGGTTCATGGTGGGTAGAAAGGAGCAAAGCAAGCAGAGGTCAAGATAAGCTGCTTTGTGTTTCTTATATTGTATTCAAACTATTGGGATTAGAGTAGTGCCAAATCAATCAGTGGACTGATTTAATAATCATCCACCCTTAAACCCAGTGCCCTTAATCCTAGCATGGCACCATGAAGCAATCACATACTCTAGATTCATCCATCTCTGAAATAGCCTCAGCTGTGATTGCATGAAGCTTTAAGGGGACTTCTAGACACAAACCACAAGCCTTCTTTCAGGTTTAGACAAATGGTTAGTGACTTCTTGGCATCACTCTGGTGGTTTGAAGCAAGACATTGTAAAAACTAGGGAATGGTCATCCATTCATTATGATAACCCACTAAGTTCTGAAATATCTTAGTTACTCTTAACTTCATAGAAGTAAGTGAATTTAGGACTAAGCAACCTTGTATTATCATATTTTAGTGATTAACATGTCCACATGTAGAGCTGAGCATGAATCTGACCCAAAGTTTAAGTTGGTAATAGGAGACAGATGCAATAGGAAGGAAGAGATGTCAAGCTTTTATTTTGCTTTTAGTTACTCACTGGATATCTTGCGGGCCCATGCAGAGAGTTGGTACAGTTAGTAAAAGTAGCGTGGCCCTTCTGAATGAGCCATGACTCGTTTTAGCCCGTTAAACAGACATGGCTGCAGTGGAGACTTCTCTGAACTCTCATGTCCACCCCAAGTGCACAGCATTCATGGAATAAAGTGTTAAACAAAATTTTAACATATTTTATTCTAAAAGCCAACCAGTGTTTGGAAGGGTTTGGGATGCTGGGCTATAAAAGCCCTAGAATACTGTAGTCAGAGCCTCATGGGTAATTTTGATCATACTACAGAAGACCAAAATGCTAACAGGAATGTTGGCAGTAAAGGCCTGTCTAAAGAGATCTCAGTTGGGAAAGAGGACTTTCTCATTTAGCTTTGGCAATTGGATTAGAGACCATACATACCATATTCTGGCAAAATGTTTGTCTACATGTTCACTACATCCTGACAATATACAGGAGGCTGAGTTTAAGGGCTACAGACTCCTTAATCTGGCAGAGGAAATCTCAAGACAGCCCAACATTTAAACTGTAGTGTGAGTTCTTTTAGCCAGACGTGTAGTGAAAATTAGGAGCAAAAAAGCAGAGAAGAAGTATTTGAAAAAGTTGAATTTTGACCAAAAAGGAACTATAAGTAGAGTTGGAGCCAAAGGAGATGTGGTTACTAAAGCAGTTAGTGCAATTAAAAAATAAATACTTTGAACTGGGACAAGAAGAAAGCTCAAGGATGAAAAATGAATGTCTTTCATTTGAATACAGAGTCCCTGGGCCTCTTGCTCAAGAAGGACCTCCTAGAGAATGATTCCCTGAAATTTATTTGTATAGTTTGTCTTTGTGTTATCAATATTACTAAGGTTTGCTTTCTCCTGTCTGAGTGGTCTGGGGCTTAAGTTTCCAGAAGTAAAAGATGGATACTAAAAAGACCTTCAAATATTATACAGAGTAAGTTGAAGAGTAGTATAAATATCAAAATATAAACAAACTTTAGGGCATATCACAGGGAAACAGAATCTACCTAAAAACATCTCCACAGTAGTGAGAGAGTTTAGCCCAGCTGATCTTTAACTTACAATGCAAAACAATAGTAACATGAGAGCTGGGTGTAGTGGCTCATGACTCTGATCCCAGCAGTCTGGAGACAGAAGCAGGAGATTGCCATGAGTTAGAGGCTGGCCTGGGCTACATGGTGAGTTTAGGGTCAGCCGTCTGAACTACAAAGTGAGATCTTGCCTCAAAAAACTTTAAAAAAAGGAAACATGAGAAAAACAACAGAAACTCCAAAGCTCCTGATACTCCAAAAGCTGACCTCATCGCCACCGAAGCAAGTAAAGCTATAGGCAAAGAAGTGAAACATCCAGGTAGTCAAAATGTTCAAAGAGATAAAAAGAGAAATATATAGGCAAAGGTATAGGATGTTTAATAAGCTCAAATAATATTTAATTAAGCAAATAAAAGATTTTACCAATAAAATGCTTGAAAAACTTAAAGAAGAGACAACAATAAATGACAATATACAATAAATGACAATATACAATACACTGGCCAATTTAGTAAAGTATTTAAAAGTGGGAGAAGAAAACAAACAGAAGTACATGAGACAGACAGAAAATTCAGTGGAATGGATGGGTAGCAGACTTGACTAATGTGGGACAATGTCAGAAACAGAAGACAGGGTGAATATAGCAGATTATAAACTCATTGATACTCTAAAAATGACACAATACCATGCATGCTGGATCCAAAAGCTGCTGGATTTTAAAAAAATACTCAGAATTATGGGAAAAATTAGAAGATGACTCATAAGTTATAAAAATGTATTCACAGAAATCATAGCAGAAAAATTTCCAAATCTAGGAAAAAAATTTAATATATAAGAATAAAAGTCATATAGAACCCCCTGTAGCCAAATTCAAAAAACAGCCCCTCCATGACACACCATAAACAAAATTTCAGAAATTCAACAGGTAAGAGAACACTAGAAGCTATTAGGGGAAAATAGTAAGTAACCTATGAAGGCAAGCCTATCAGAATAACTATATATTTCTTGGAAGAAACACTAAAGATCAGTGAAGCTTGAAGCAAAGTTTTCAAGCCCTAAAGGAAAACAATAGTCAATCTAGACTTTTATATCTTGCAAAATTAGTCTTCAAAATTGACAGGGAAGTAAAGACAAAAGAAGCCCTGCAGAAGTATATGACCAGAATTGCAGAGAACACCTAACAAATTTTTAGATAGAGACAAGGATGTTATGAGCATCAGATAGCCCAAAGGAAAGTTTACATCTAACTAGAAGAGAAGTTAAACAAAAGGAAAAAAGAAAAAAAAAGGAATCAGCACTGGAAAAATAATGCCACATCAGGATTTGATAACTTACAGCAATAATTCTCAATGTCAATGGTTTCAACTCCCCACTGAGAAGACACAGACTCTAAGGTTGGATCAAAAACCAAAATGCAGCCTTATATTGTCCAGAGGAGACACACTTCATCAAAAAGGAAGTATATAAGCTGAATGTGAAAGGATGAAAACTGGCACTGCATTTGACCAGAACCTGTAAACAAGCAGAAATAGCTATTATTTTCAGGTGCAGCAGATATCAAGCCAAAAGTGATCAGAAGAGATAAAGATGGCTACTGCATACTGGTAAAAGGAATAATTCAGTGGGCAGGGACAACAGTTTTAAGCATCTATACACTAAATGTTGGCACATTCAATTTCATAAAACAAAAACTACTGGCTTCAAAAGCACAGACAGACACCAATACTATCATAGTAGGTGACTATGATACCTGACCTTCATAATTAGACAAGTCAACCAGACCAAAAAAACCCAAACCAAAACAAAACAAAATCAACAAAGAAACATTAGAGTTCAATAATACCATTGACAAATGGACTTTACAGATAGCTAGAGAGTATTTCATCAAAATACACAATCTTTTCCAAAATAGATCATATAGCATGCTGAAATAAATACAAAAGAATTAAAACAATCCCTTGCAAGCTATCAGAAATTAACAGCAGAATGAAGCTAGAAATCATCAGCAAGAGAAACAACAGGAATTATGCAAACAATGGTGAGGAAATAGGATATTATTGAACAATAAATTAATCACAGCAAACATCAAGGAAGAGATAAAAAATTCCTAAAATGGCAACGGAAGCACAACTAACCAGAACCCAGGGAACACGATGGAGACGTCCCGAGAGGTAACCGTGTGTGGCTGTGAACGCACACGTTAGAAGAACAGAGCAATCCCAGCCAGAGAACCTAATGATTCACCTAATGAAAATGAACCTAATGAAATGAATAGAAAGATATAAACTATGAAGATTAGAGTAGAAATCAACGAAACAAAGCCTGAAAACAATACTAAAGATCAGTGAATCAGAATTGTTTCTTTAATGTACCAATAAAATTAATTTTTTAGAAAAGAATTACTTCTCTGAAACGATGGGAAAGGATGCAGGGATGGAGGGCAGCAGGAGGAGGGAAAGCAAAACAGTGAGGCCGCGACATGTCTGTGTGTCCCTTTCTCCGGGATGAAGGTATCTACTAGGTACTGTGAACATATACAGTACTAATGAAAAGGGGAAACCTTTCTTTTTTCTGGTTTGAACTTCGGGAGCCTCAACGAGAAAGCAAGATTTAAAAAAATTGGGCCTTTGGATTATATATGTCGTGTTCTTTGGGGTTCGCTCTTCCCTGGGACCCCACAGATTCATGGCTCCCCACAGAGCACATATTTGCTAGACAAGTGAGCAGCACTGAGTGCTTCATTTTATGTTCCAAAGAGACCATAATAAAAGTGAATTAAGGAAAGGAAAAATACAGGAGGTGATACTGAAATAATATCCTGAGCTACAGCAAACGTAGCCACGCTCCGCAGGGTAAAGCGGATGAGACTCAGATCCCTCGTGCTCCAGCCCTTTGTGTTCTCAGATCCCCAGAGGGACTTCAGAGCAACACGGGACACAGAAGTCACGGTGGCAGCCTTCAGAATCACGGGGGAGAAGCCACAGCACCACGCAGTGAGCAGCGCACAGCAGAGAAGACATGTTTGGGGACCACGTCTCCGTATTTCACAATAGGGTACCTTTTGTTGTTGTTAAAATGCTATCTACATCAGATAGTTTGTGATTTTTATAAATTTGGAAATGAAGGATATGTTTTTTCAAGCTGTTTTGTAGCTTACTTAGGTTATGGGGAAGGGGGGAGGAAATAAAAAATGTGATAGGATCTACATGAGCCAGGACAAGGTCAAAGAATGAAGAGGTGCATTAAAATCTAACTAGGAGGATGCCAGGGAAGCCCGGGGTCAGGAAGGAAGGATGGATGAAGAGGGCGGCAATGGGCTCTCCAAAGTTAGAAGCAGAGTTGTTGAGGAATAGAAGATGGAATGATTTTCTCATTTTCATTTTAAGGTGTTTATTGCTAAACTAAAAAAATACTCCATTTGCGTATTTGTTAGCTATCTTCTAATTTAGCTGCAACACCATTTCATTGTAAGAATTATTTAGGGCTGGGAATTTAGCTCAGTGGTTCTGGCTCCTGCCTTGCAATTTCAAGGGCCTGGGTTTGATCCCTGGTAATCACATACAACAACGAAGGGCATAGTGATTCAAGCCCGTCGGCAATCAGAACCACATGCCACAATGCTGGGCATGGTGGCTCATGCCTGCAACCCCAGCGCTTGGGAGACAGGCAGGAGGATTGCTGCGAGTTCAAGGTTGAGCTCAGGGCCAGCCTGAACTACAAAGCTTGACCCTGTCTCAAAAAAAGAGAATTGTTTAAAGCAGAGCCTTTTGGGTTTTCTAAACACATAATCACATTAAGAAGAAAGAGACAAAAGAAAACAGTTACATTCCAAGGGAAGCCCGTCAGGATCACAGCGGACTTCTCAACTCAAACACTCAATGCAAGAAGAGCCTGGAGTGAAGTCTTCCAAGCCCTAAAGGAAAACAACTTCCAACCCAGACTGATGTATCCTGCAAAACTATTCTTCAGAATTGATGGGGAAATAAGATACTTTCATGACAAAGAACACCTGAAAAATTTCACAAATATGAAACCTGTGGTCCAAAACATTTTAAAGAATATCTTGGAGAAAAATAAGGAAAGTTACAAATCCATGAGACCTAACCGAGTCAACCCATGGGACCAAACAAGAAGAAAGAGACAGACAGGAAGGAAGAAAGGGAAAAAGCAGAAGAAAGAAAAATTTTATATTACTTCCATTTTTCTTTTTCATTTATTTTTCTTATTGATTCTATTAGAATCTCCAATGAGGTGTTATATAGCTGTTCAAAGAAAATTAAATACTGAAGAAAAATCACAGGAAAACATAATTTCAAAATGTAATTCTTTAATGTGGTTCTTTTATAGGATAGAGTATTACTCTGCCATTAAAAATGATGAGAATGAGTCATTCATACTAAAATGGATGTACTTTGAGGGCATCCTCATTACCTGAAATAAACAGGTCACAGATGTGTAAATATTGTATCTTTTCTCTGGTATGAGAAAATGAAGTTGTAAATGTTTTATAGTATGTATAGTTGAAATTGTAAAATAGAAAATATTTAAAAGGGAAGAGAGTGTAGGGGTAAATAACAAGGGGAAAATGAATGTGGTAATAATAAAGAAAAAAAGAAACAAATTATGTATATGGGAGGATGCAGGGTGGGGGAAAAATGAGAATCAAGTCATGTCATATTCTGGTACAAACCTTCAATGATAAATGAGATGATGACATGTATTCATGATGTACCAATAAAGATTTTAAAAAAGAAAAAAATGTAATTCTTTAAAGTTCAATAAGGTAAACCAAACTCTTTATGATATTTGTTAGAATAAAAAGGACAAAGACAGGCAAAGTAGGCAGAAGTAGGGGTCAGAAGAGGAATATAATAGAAATATGAGAAAATTTATAACAGTCCTACGAATATCCTGGGCAATTCAATAGCAAAACAACCTTGTTTTTTTTTTTAAACATAGACTAAAAGAATATTTTTTGAGAAAATATAAATGTCCTAAATTTACCTAGAAAGAATGGCCACATAGTGACAAAAGTTACAGAATAGTTAAGAAGAAGTCTAAGAAGGAACCAGGACTTACACATCTACTCACATCTGCTTGAAGGACACACAGAAAAGTAAGGAAGAATATTGATGGTGCTGCTGCCATGCTAAGTACGACCGCCAGGGGGCCTAATCAGGGGAATTCGTCTTCTCACTGGTTAAGAGGCTGAGAGGTTGGAGATCAAAGGATGGCAAATTAGGTTTCTCCTAAGGTGTCACTGTCTGCTTGGCTTACAGATGGCCACCTATCATCTTCACACATGGTTTTTCCCTGTGGACACAGGTATGGTATCTCTTCTTCCTTCTATAAGGACCTTAGTCCTATTAGAAGAGGGCCTCATCATTATGACCTCAGTTAACCTTAAATACCTCAAAACTCTGTCTACCTGTTGGGAATTAGAGATTCAACATAAAAACTTTGAAGGACAAATTCAATCCATATGAAAAGGGATATGAGAAAAACATAAATATTATCACCTTTAAAGAAAAGTAATTAGAGGGCTGGGGATTTAACTCAGTGGTTCAAATGCCTGTCTTGCAAGTGCAAGGACCTGGGTTCAATCCCACAGTAACCACATACAATACTGGGTGTGGAGCCTCATGCCCAGCAGCAACCAGTACCACATACCACAGTGCCAGGCGTGGTGGCTCATGCCTGTAATCCCAGCACTCGGGAGGCAGCGGCAGGAAGATTGCTGTGATGTGAGTTGAGGCTGAGCTCAGGGCCAGCCTGAACTACGAAGTGAGACCCTGTCTCAAAAAAAAGAAAGGTAATTAGGAAGGCCAGGGGCATAGTTAAGTGGTAGAGAACATGCCTCCCTGGGAAAGGTCCTGGGTTTGATTTCCAGCAACACACCCTCCCCATCCCAATAATTTGTCAGTATCTATTACATTTATTAAATAAAAAATACTTTTCTACCCAGGAATTTTTCACTTTTATTTTAATGTAATACATATAGATATTAATAAAAAAATTTAAAAGAACTATTCTTACTTAAATGAAAAAATAAAATAAAATTTCATAATTGATCAACCTTATTGACCTTTCAAAGAATTTGTTTTGAAGTTAATTATGTTTTCTACTAGAGCTTCTCTGGTATTTCATGTAATTCTCTCTGAACAACTATTTAACAACTTGCTGGAAATTCTAATAAAGGAAATATAAAAGAATAAATGAAAAAGTAAAATGAAAATAAGATAAAACTTTCCTTCTCTCTTTCTGTCTCTTCACAAAAATAGAGAATAACACTCTAAACCTACTACAAAACAGGTTAGGTAAAACTCTTGAAGACATTGGCTTAGGGAAAGGCTTCATGAACAAAACTTCTATAACACAAGAAATAGCTAAGGAAATCAACAAATGGGACCTCATTCTTTTAAAAAGCTTCTGCACAGCAAAGGAAACCACCAACAGTGCAAACAGGCAACCAACAATGTGGGAAAAAATCTTTACCAGCTGTTCCTCAGATAAAGGGCTATTATCTAGAATATATAAAGAGCTGAAAAAAATCAGCCCACCCAAATTTAACGACCC
>PVIR01046650.1:0-10177 GCA_004026965.1 Petromus typicus
TGATAGACAAACTTTCTACCACTGATCTACACCCTCAACCCCCTATCTTTCCTTATTCTCACTAAACCTATATATTTTCTGTTTCATTTTTCTTCTTTTCTATATAGAAAATTGTTTCTTATTTTTTCTTAAAAACTATTGAGTGCATTGTGATTTTTAGATGCCATTTTGAAAAGCATAAACAAATTGTTATTGTATCTTTGAAATGTATATATTTATAATATGTGTGGGGTTTAAAATATTTTCTATTTTTGCTTCTAACTCTTTTAAGTGCTTAATGCTTCCTAGACCTCACTATCTTAATCCAAATTGTGATTTTGATTGTTTTTTCTCTCTCTCAATTAAAGAAGGAAGAGTATCTCTTCTAAAAGTACCAGAATCTGCCTGTAGCCATAGATCACACTTGTAATCTCAGCCACTCGGGAGGCTAAGGCAGATCAGCAAGTTCACAGCCAGCTTTGGGCAGGAGCAGGACGTCCCTGAGTCCTACCCTCCAGTACCTACCCTAGGAAGAAAGAGAGAAAGGGGGAGAAAGAGAAAAAATGTGTACTCTAGTATCTTAAGTTGTTGTCTGGCAGCATTTTTTGTCTTGATTAGTTCTTTGTTGGATAAGGATACTAACTAGTTAAAATTTATTTTCACTCACTCTAATTTAGAAGTACAGAAGAGTAAACTCATTTTGTAAGGAAGCTTTAGTCAGAAAACTAAATGTATTTTTGATCATGTCAAGCGTATCTTCCCTTAAAGAAAAGAAGTAAAAAGATTTAAGAAAATCTGAACTCAAAAAAAGCAATACTGAATTTTGGAGTTTCATTGATTTGTTAATTCTGCAGGCATGTGAAGATGAAAAATAAACATGTTTTGTCTGTGATTTAATTACAGACAATCATGCTTTTGAAGCAGACATTTGAATGTTGATCTTTACAGTTTAATTTTTCTCAGAACATATATGGAACTTCTTGGAAGATATTTCATGTTCATCAGAAATATATTTGTATCGTTCTGAAGTGAATGAAAATTAAGTACTGTAACAAAATCAGAGCTTTCAGAATTTCTATTTTCCCTGCATTCACGCGGATTAGTTTCAAGCTGTATGACATTGAAGTCATTTAATTAGATCATTAATAAATTTAATTTGATATTTTATTTTCCCCTTGGAAAATAGAATTATTTTTCCTGCCACCGTGTCAACCACATTTGCTTTAGAATTTTGGGATGTTTTTGTATAAATGTGTGCTGGGGATCAAACTCAGTTGCTGAATTTGAGTTGCATATGCTAAGCATACTACTGAGCTAGGCCCCAATCCTAGAGTGCTGTAAAACTTTCAAATGCTAGATATAAGAAATAGTGCTGCTGTATGTTTAAGCTAATATTTTGCTATTTGCTCTTTGACGGACATCACCCAACACTATAATTTAATATTTCATGCCAAATAACTAAGAACAGTCAGTAGGTTCATTCATTTGGTGATACCTTTACACAAGACTAAAAGTTTTCATAAACATAAAAAGTAATAACATTGAATTGATATTTTATTGTTGACTCTGCTTCTAATTTAGATATTAAAGAAAGTACATGAAGTTGAATTTGTTCCTCATATGTATTAGACGAAAAAGGCCTAGGTATTTCAGGCAACACCGATGTATTATAAGATTAATGACAATATGTTGGGTACTAATTTTTTATATTATGATTAAGTGAAACTGATAGGTAATTAATTAGATATATAACTTTATATTTCAAAAATATATTTTTATACTGAAAATCTGATCTCAGCCAAGTCGTTAGCTCATATCTCTGAAAAAGAGATAAGCTCCACTTAAATAAAATTTAAAAGAAAGTTTAAATTTAAAAAGAAGCAAGTCTAAAAAAATAAATCATTTAATGAAAATTTAAATGAAATTGATAATGTTTAGTTAGGATCTTAGTGCAAATTTTATTAATATCCAGATTATTTTCTAATTTAAATATTACATAGTGATAGTTCTGTATGATACACATGATTGGTAGGTCACTTTTAAAAATAAACATTTTTCCCCACTGCATGATATATCTTGATGAGGAAGAATGAGTATATTGCCAGGGATTCAGATCACTGGTTCCGGTGCCTGTCTTGCAAGCACAAGGGCCCAGGTTCAATCCCCCAGTAACCACATACAACAGTACTGGGCATGGAGACTCACCCCAGCAACAATCAGTACCATATACCACAATGCTGGGCGTGGTGACTCACGCCTGTAATCCCAGCACTCAGGAGGCAGAAGCAGGATTGCTGTGATGTGAGTTGGAGGCTGAGCTCAGGGCCAGCCTGAACTACAAAGCGAGAGACCCTGTTTCAAAAAAAAGAAAAAAGTGTATATTATATATATATTATTAGAAAGTGTCAATAAAATATGAGCCAAAGAATAAAGTGAATTTGGAATAGTTTGAGAGTAAAGGGAAATAGAATTGATAATCTCAGTTTTTCCTTTTTACCTTTTGAAGAGTATATTAGTCTATTTTAGCTTTACTCTGTGTATCTCTTCTGATGTTTTCCCTTTTTTTCTTATAAAGCCACCAGGCTTAATCACACAAGCTCTGCCCTGATGATTTTACCTTATCCTACTCACTTCTCAAAGGCCCCATCTCTAACCATCCTCTCTAACCATCTTCTATTAATATTCTTAATATTTTACAGCCGTGGTTAAATTTCAAAACAGAACCCTTGCAGCATACAAACTATATCCAAACAATAGCACAAAGAATGCTTTGTAGGAGAAAAAGGTTTGGACTTTTCAAGTTGCTCAAGTCTTCAGAAATGAAGTAAAAATCTATCTCACCTTATCTTTAAATTGAAGAAATCTTTTTTACAGTAGAATAAGTCCTCCTTTTTAGATTCAAGTAATGTGACCAACTTCCTGTGGCTTTTATTTTACCTTTAAATGCTGAAACATTTCAGTTGAGAAAGTTACTGAAATTGTTCAACATTGCAGCAGCTTGCCTTGACAGTAGCTTTTTGATTGTATTTAATTCTACAGTCATGTCTTTTTCATTTGATTTACTCCGTAACCCTTTGAGACCAGTATAAGTTGCAATCTCTAAATTCTGTATTAGGAATATCTGAAATGGAGATGTAGGTTACCTGATTTGCTCACGGTAACCAAGAATTAACAAAATTCTAACTTTGCTTCTATTTAAACCTTCTTCAACTTTTTTTTATTATCCACAGAGTCTGATTTAATGAAGAAACTAATGTTAGACCTTTCTTTTACATTCATTTTCCACATTAGTGATTCATGATATAAGGAATAAGTTTAGTGCATAATGTGGTTGTATATATGTATGTATATGTGTCTATTTAGAATTTTATGTAGACAATTATTAGAATTCTTAAATGCATCTAAATGAAAGTATAGTTTTCTAAAAATCCTGTTTTTGATTGTTATATATAAAATTTAAGATAATATATACTACCAGTAATTCTTCATGATACTGTATACTTTATTTCATTGGGGATTGAATATTGAACCCTATAGATAGGGAATTTTGAGTATGTGTTGAAATTAGATTAATTATGAAACTTGTCTCTTAAGTGTATTTCCCTCTAGAATTATTTATGGCTTGCAAAAAAAGAACACATAATTATGGATATCACACACTTAAGTATATTGTGTACCATGGTTGGAAAGTTATTAAATGTTTTTTTAAACCTATAAAAATAGTACATCTAGCTTTTCAGAGTTCCTTCTTTATGTGACTGTTTAAATATGCATTTTAAGTAACTTTATTCCATTTCTCTGTAGAAGAATCCTATATATAGGATTATATATGTAGATCCTATATATCCATATACCATATATAGAATATTCATATATATATATATAATAAATGTCCCTTGGTATTATACCTTTTTTTTTGTAAACAAAGAGTACCCTTATGACTACCACTTTCCTTTCAGGCTAAATTTCAGATATAAGTTATCCAGAAATGCCTCTTTTTAAAAAATGAAAGAAGTACCTATTTTATATTCTTTAATGAAATAAGATATATTTTATATAAATGAATTCTATTATGTAGTTTTATTCCAGCTGGGTTGTAGCTCTATTCAGAAAACTGCCTGTTGCTAGGCACTGAGTTCCGACTCCAGCACTGCAAAAATAAGTAGTTTTATTGGTTAGTCAGAGGGGTCTGTGTGTGTGTGTGTGTGTGTGTATTTACACATGAATATGTGGTAATAATTGCTTTTTAGATAAGTAAAACAGCATGTCAAGTAGGCAAGCTCTTAAAATCAATTTTATGATTGAGTACTCTGAACAATTACTTTAAAATATAAGCCTTCATCTAGTATACATTCATAAAGATACATCTAATGAAGTCAGTGTTCTTCAGCATATTTTCTTTTCTATTGTGTTCTTTTATTTTTTTTCCTTTTTAGGGACATAGTTCTCAAACTTCTTCAGTATGAGGCATCAACAAACGTAGCAGATAACAAAGGTTATTTTCCTATTCATCTGGCTGCCTGGAAAGGAGATGTGGAAATTGTGAAGATTCTTATTCATCAGGGACCATCACATTCCAGAGTCAATGAACAGGTGCACTTGTCAAATGTTTGTTCATGCTGTTATTTACTCTAGAGTTTTACAAAGGCAAAACTATATTGAAAAATTGATTATTTTTATGTTTACTGTTCCAAAAACCTAACTACTGCTGAATTTCCTGAAGAAATATGATAATTTCTTTGGCATTTGGATCTGATGTACAGCACTAGTTGGGCGTTTGTGCAGATATTTTGTTAGTGAGAAAATCCCACATAAAAGAAATAGTTGTAATATTTTTGCTGGTCTTATGTAATCATCCATTTTATAGCTGTTGAATATTTAAAGATAGAACAGCATTCACATTTATAATGAGAATTAGAGTGTTCTTTAATAAAATTTTAAATGCTAAAACGATGATAGCTATAATTTGCATGATGCTTTACCATTTACATAGCACTTTCACAGTTAAGTACACTTTTTGCAAATTAAAATGCAAAATGCATTGTATACAATTGCTAGTCACATATTAAGTTAAAAATTTCCTGTGCGTGTGTGTGCACGCACGCACACACACACATTTACACACTCATAGCAAATTGAACATTATGCCACATGGCAGTATGAAACTGACAAGTCAAAGTATGTACAAGCATGCAAAGTCTACATTACACATAGTGGATATATTTACAAAGGAATACCATTCTCAGTATTAAAACAGATAAGGGTTCAGATTCCAGGAAGTAAAATGCAGTCTCTTAGTGCAGTATGATGACAGCATCTTGAGCTCTGCGTGCCCCCTACAGTTCCTGTTTTGTAAAACTATATTTGAAAACCAGCATGCAGTCCAGCAATTGAATTACAAGCATGACATTAAACTGCAGGTTGGCAGCTGTCCAGTATCAATGAAAGTAGGTTACTCTTGGCCAAGCACATCTGGTAAAGTATAATTAGCATATTGTTCAAATGGATAGAGACTTTGCAGACCTTTGTCTGAAATGGACGCTAAAGTATAAAAAAATAACACATTATACACAGCAGAGGAAAAATTTTTTCAACCAAATGTAACCTTGAAAGCACTAATTAGGAAAAAATCATTATATTACAATGAAAATTTCGAAGTTTATAAAAGTGCAGATTTAAAAATGAGAATATACCAGTCTTTAAAAATGTGACATATACTGCTATCTTTATTATCACATCATCCTAAAAGAAAATTTATGGTACTGCTTTTCTTTTGCTGAGAAAACTAAAAGTTCGATCATTTATACAATGAGCCATCTGGTGGTTACTCTTAAAATTGTCTGAATGATGCAAAGCAAACCTGATATAAAATGGGAAAACAATCCAAGGTTAAATAAGAGGATGTTAGCTTTTATGACTGAAATGACAAGAAAGAAGGGTAAATGCATACTGTCTATTCATATTTGAACATTAAACATTTTAAATGACATATAATTGTTTTGGTAAGTTTTTAAGAAACACTTGTTTCTGTTGGCACTGAACAGATCAATACATTACAAAAACTTTTTAGAGAGACTGAAATTCAAAGTTCTCTTTTTTACTTGGATTCCTTTGTATTATGGTGTCTATTGTTGAAAATTTCTTGAGATTTTTAATATTATACTTTCAGTGTTTTTGGTTTTTTGTTATACATGTTCTTGTATAGTGCTGGTTAGTTTAGATTTTATTTCTCCTAAAAGTTTCTGATGTAGGAACTTTATAAGTAATTGTGTTTTATATCAGTTTCTTTTTATAAATTTTTTAAAATATAAATTTCTTTTTTATATAAATTTCTTCTGAATAGCATGAGAATATTCTGGTTAATTATAAACCTTTATGTATTTAAATGATAGAGAAAAGGAATAAATATGGTAATTGACACTTATTCAGATATAAGAGAAATGGAGCATTGCTCTAAGTACTTTACCTGCAAAAATGTTATTTAATTATATCCCACAATAATCCTCTGAAGTTGTAGTCATAGTATTCACATTTTCATAGATGAGAAATCAGACTCTGTAGAGCCACATAATTTGTCTGAGAAGACATACTATGAAGTGCCTAAAACTTGGATTTGAGCTCAGGACTCCTTGGCTCCGGAACCTTCACAGCACGACACTGGTATTTTCACCCTGCATCCTGTCACTGACAAGTGTTTACTGGATGCCAGGCCTTGCCTTTGGACAGTGTGCTTTGGCACATTCTCTACATTATCTTGCTAGAAACCTACTGTAGCCCATTGAAATAATCATTAATTATTCTTACTTTATATTTGGGCATAAAGTAACTTGCCCATGTCTAGCTGCTAAAAAACACAATTAGCAGTCGAGCAGGTTTTTTTTTTTTAATCCAAAGCTGAACCCTTTAGCCAGTAATATACTATGTTATAATTCTGCTATTATGCATCGTAGTCAGGACTTCATTTTGATTTCTGAAACTTAACTTTGGGTTCTAATACATTAGTTCCCCTTAACAGTGGGGGATATGTTGCAAGAGCCTTCATAGATGCCTGGAACACAGTGGTACCAAACCCTGCATGTACTGTTTTCTCCTATGTGCCCTGCCATGCTGCCACATAGTACCAGAGTTCATCTTTCCTTTGTGCCTTATACCCCGGTGCCTCCTTTGCATCAGCGTTCTTTGCTTGGGGGTATTATTAAGGATTATTTGAATACAAGCTCTGGGATACCACTGATCTGTTGATCTGTTAATTGAGGTGGCTACTCAGTGATACTAGGTAACAAATGCAATGTGGATATACACTGGACTAAGTTACAATTTTTGTCCTGGGTGGAATAAAGTAGGTGGCACAAGATTTCCTTGAGCCACTCAGAATGGTGCACAATTCAAAACTTAGGAATTATTTATTTCTGGAATTTTCACTTAATATTTTGAGACCTTGGCTGACTTTAACTGAAAATGCAGATACAGAAATCATAGATAAAGAGGGATTACTGTATACTTTACAAATAATTATATTTTATTTTTAAAGTTTATAAAACACTCCTGTATGTTGTCTTTGACATATAAGTGAAACTGTAAGGGCCATAGAAAAGTTAATGAAATCAAGAAGTTCACTGTTGCTAGTAAGTGGCAGAGTAGCACATCAGCCTAGGTCCTGTTCTATTTCTATTCTATTCTATTCTATTCTATTTTCCCATAGACTTAGTAGTTAGTTTAGAGTGAGATAGTTTAGAAAAACAAAGAGGGGTTCTTTCCTGATTTTGGTTTTTGTAATAGTCATATCCTTATTTTTTGTCAATTGATTTATTATTTTTTCTCTTCTGATTTTATATATATTATTTGTAAACTGATCTTTTCTCTCCTTCCCTTTCTTTCATATTTGACCTTTAAAACTCAGAAAAGTCTTGTCAAAAAAGTACATTGGCTTTGTGACTTACTGCAACTCGATGTTTTCTCTGGAGATTGAATTGTGCTAATTGATATTATTTAAAAAAACACTCAATTTTGCCCTCATTTTCTTAGATTTTTGAGTAATCATTATTTTATAATTGGCCTTTCTCTCTTCTCAAAGAGATGTAGTTTGACAAATGAGATTCAGTCTCTTTCTGACCAAGAAGAAATCAAGTTGCTCAGGAAGCGTATTTCTGTGTCATATTTTCATGCTATAAAATAATCTTTTTTTAAAAATCAGGCTCGTGAAACTTTGCCAGATTTTAAAAATTAGAGAGGATAAACCTGCATACAGTCAGTGTCAATGTGAAAGAGGAGTGTAATAAACAAAAGCAAGTGCAGTGATGACTCCACACGGAACAAATAATCTTCAGTAGGAGTCTAGCCTATCAGATCTTAGTTTTTTTATTGTGTCTTCCAGATTTGACCTTCAAATGCTGTCTTTTAATACATATCAGAAAGAAAAGTAGGAAGAAGCCTTTCCTAGTGTGCTTTTTATTTCTCTCTTGCTTCTCCTTTTTAAAGTGTTCAGATCTCCCAGCTGGACTCACAACTTCCTTATTTGCATTCTTCTATCATCCGGAGCAAGCTTGAATTATTTCCTGGGACATTAAAAATTTGTTTTGCGTTTGAACCATCCTGTCCTTTTGGTAGAAATGGCTATCTAAACAGTTATCTCCTATAAACTCACTTGGTATATTTTGGGCATAGTCATAAGAAATAATTCTTTGAGATCACTTGTGTCCAGTATTTCTTCTTTTAAAACAGAGCAACTCATAGTACTGTGGCATAGTATAAAGAACCTGAGTTTGGAATTTTGACATGTGTAAGACAAAAAATTCTGATTCTTCTGTGCAGATGAGTGTAACCTTTTTGCATCTTGGTGCAAAAAAAACCAAAACAAAACAAAACAAAAAACCTCTGTGCATCTTTGAGTGTAACCTTTTGCATCTATGAAATGGAGGTATGATAGCAATCTTGCAGAATAGTTAAATGAGACAAACACAGAAAGTTTTCAGGTACTCAGCAAATAAGATTAGATACTTGTTACTGTGGAAGTTGGATGTGTGACAGTTGAGTTCTGACTTTGAGTGTGGGCTACTGGTTCAAATCCTAGTCCTATATTACTTGGATCGACAATCCAAGACCCAGCATTCCATCATGCAGGACCTTAGTTTTCTCATCTTTAAATAGGAATATTGATAACAGTGGTGTCTATCTCATCTTCAGAAATAAATGAATTTAACATATGTGAAATACAACTCTGTCTAGGATCTAGTATTAGTTCTGATCTTGTGGCTGTTTTCTCTCCAGAATCTATTTTTAGGATCATTCAGTTTTTACTGCTAAATGTTTAGTTTACATTTCTCGTGGCTGACCCTTCTACCTCCTGACATATACCCCATCCTACCTATGTAACCTGCTCAAATAGTCTGCAGCATCATTTTGTGTTGTAATAGTTTTTCTTTTTCTTTCTTTCTGTTTTAAGCTTTGCTTAAATTTCTAGGGACATCTCACTGATTTTTCAACAAACATTTCTAAACTGCACAGGTAGCACTGTAGTACTCCTTGTTGTCTCTGGTGAGTCTAGATCTACCTCTCAATCCATAATTATATTTCAGTGTTTCAAAAAGATACTGTTATATCTCAGGGTCAGAATATTACTGTTTTCTTTGCAAAAGAAGCATGATTTATATTTTTGGAAAATATAATGAAACCTAATTTTGGAAACCTTTGTTGAAGTATTTCATTATCAAGAATTTAGCATCTCAACTGTCTCTTGGAAGGCAGATTATGAAAAGTGTGTTATAATTGTCATTAATCTCCCTCATTAGCAAATGTCATGGAGGTGTGATGCACTCTCCAGAGAGCTCTGGCCATCTGGGCTCAGCAGGCCACTTACCATTTGGGCTAAATCATTTATCGTTCATGGAAGTTGGACTGCATAATGCAAAAGTTTGCTTTTCACTTTACAGGTGCATCTCTAGCTTAACACATGGTGTTTGTGATATGAGTGATGGATTTTTAAAAATAAAATATAAAAATCAGGTAGACACACTAAAATAGATTAATCTTAAACTTATGCTTTTAATCATTGTAGGTTTTAAATTGCTGTGTTTAGAATTTGGTCAGTAATTGAATTCCTGAAAATATATCTTTTGTGTCTTTGCCTCAAACAGAACAATGAAAATGAAACTGCCCTACACTGTGCAGCTCAGTACGGACACTCAGAAGTAGTTGCTGT
>PVIR01046651.1:0-10171 GCA_004026965.1 Petromus typicus
TTTTTCTGTGAAGTTTTCTGCCATTATCTGTGTGAATAGCTTTTTGATGTCTTTAGCATTGTCTCCTGCTTCCTCAGTGACTCCAATCAATCTTATGTTATTCTTTGAATCACCTAGCAGCTGTTGGATTGACTTTTCATGATCGCTTGTTTTTTTCCATAGATTATGCCTTTCCAGTTCATTGGTTGAGATCCTGTCTTCTAGGTCTGAATTCAGTCTTCTGCCAAATTCATTCTATTGCACAAATTTGCATTTTCTTTCTTAATTTCCTAGACTTCTGCATGTAGGTATTTAAAAGGCTCCATTGCTTTTGCTATCTTGGATTCTATCAACTCCATGATTTCCTCTTTAGCTTTATTAATCATCATGTTGACAGTGTCTAATATCTCTGCTTTCATCTCAGTGATCAGTTTTGATTTCCATTTTACTAGATCTGCTTTGGTTACCGTTTCCGAGGACCCTGGAGACTGGGCTTCAAACTTCTCTATTTCCCTTCCCCCTGTGTTACCTGGAGGTGAGGATCTTTGTGTCTGAGATTTGGAGTGTTTCCTCATCTCTGGCCTGCCCTGTTTTCTGGCTCTGTTTGTTGCAATTCACTTTCCTCCTAATAGTTAAGAACCTTAAAATAGCAGTGTTTCCTGGGTTGCTCTTTGCAGTCTGTACTGGAACCTAAAGAAAAACCCCTAGTTCTGGCACACCATATGAGGCACTCAATCAATACAGTCAGAACACCTTCTCCTGTCTGCTTTAGAGGCAAGGAGACTGTGGCTCCTGAACTGCTACAATAGCACTGTCTGAGGTTGCAATGGGCCCACCTGCTCAGCAATACAGAGTCTCTGGGCTCACTTGTGCATTTGGCCTGGAGGCCAGTAGGCTGTAGGCCTTGTGCAGTTGCAATGTTAGGGGCTGTTGTTCCAACAGGCCCACCTACTCACCAATACAAGCTGACTGGATGTGCTTCTGCAGTTACTGTGGAGAAAATCAGACTCTGACCTGCTAACCTCAGTCCCTGGGTGCTCTTCTGGCATAGGCCTGGAAGCCAGTAAGCTCCAACCCTGGTGCAGATTCAGTGACACAGATTCGGTGCCGCTGTCACCGCTTCCCGACCTACCCAGTGCTAAACTCATTCCCTTGGCACTCTTCCGGCATAGGACTGGAGGCCAGTAAGCCCTAACCCCGGCGCAAATTCGGTGACACAGACTCGGTGCCACAGTTGCCGTTTCCCGAGCTGCCCGCTGCTAAACTCAGTCCCTAGGCGCTCTTCCAGAGTGGGCCTGGAGGCCAGTAAGCCCCAACCCCAGTGCAGATTCGATGGCACAGTCGCCATTTCCCGAGCCGCCCGCTGCTGAACTCAGTCCCTGGGCGCTCTTCCAGCGTAAGCTTGGAGGCCAGTAAGCTCTAACCCCGGCGCAGATTCAGTGACGCAGACTCGGAGCTGCAGTCGCCATTTCCCAAGCCACCTGCTGCTAACCTCAGTCCCTGGGCGCTCTTCCAGTGTGAGCCTGGAGACAAGTAAACTCCAAACCTGGCGCAGATTCAGTGACGCAGACTCGGTGCCACAGTCACCGCTTCCCGAGCTGGCCACTGCCAAACTCAGTCCCTGGGCGCTCTTCCGGCATAGGCCTGGAGGCCAGTAAGCTCTAACCCTGGGGCAAATTTGGTGACACAGACTCGGTGCCGCAGTTGTGTTTCCTGAGCCACCCGCTGCTAAACTCAGTCCCTGGGCACTCTTCCAGCGTAGGCCTGGAGGCCAGTAAGCTCCAACCCCGGCGCAGATTCGTGCCGCAGACTCGGTGCCACAGTCACTGTTTCCCGAGCCTCCTGCTGCTAAACTCAGTTCCTGGGCGATCTTCCGGTGTGGGCCTGCAGGCCAGTAAGCTCCAAACCCGGTGCAGATTTAGTGGCACAGTCTTCGTTTCCCGAGCCACCCGCTGCTAAACTCAGTCCCTGGGTGCTCTTCCAGCGTGGGCCTGGAGGCCAGTAAGTCTTGTCTCCATCTTTTTACCATGTAAATATATTATTGATTGAAAAAAATAACAATCAGGATGAAAAATCTTTTACTAATACCACCTTTACTTTTTCTTGTTGTTTGTCTGTTTGATTTCTTGCTCTAATTGGTGTTGTCACTGAAGAAATCTCAAAATCCCATTCTTAGAGGGATATGTGGTCTCTAAGTTTTCATTTCTCAAGAGGGTAATTAATGTTCATGGGAGCCAGAAGCTTTCTGGAATTCTAAGAGCAGAGAAGAAGTGACAGAAATTGACAAGTTCCACTTTTAGTATTTACACTTGTGCTTCATTTACCTGTTTCTAGCTATATATCCACAACTGCCTTTCATTCTACCTGTTTTAGTTCAATTTTTCCGTAGAATAAACCTAGGTGAATTCCTGGACTCTGGTGGTAATTCAACTGTTTCATAAACCACGTTTTAGCATGCTACCATAACCCCATGCTTCATTCTAGTTTTCTGAAATGCCTGGGATTTGTAAGTTCTGGTTCTGTGAGGAGGCTTCAGAGTGAGCCAGCATTCTTTGGGTTTGGCTCATATTTCTGAAAGAAACAAATGCTCAAATCTCAAAAGGTCAAAACTGAAGCTTACAATCTCCAAAGACCAAAATCCCCAAAATTTAATTCTGGAAAAATATTTAAAAGTCTTATTTACATTTTAAAAATGAGATTTGTTTGGGAAATATAAAACACAAGAAATAATTTATCGGCTACTTTATACAATAAAAGAGATACAGTAACATACACATTTCTGGAAACATAAACACTATGTATTAATCACTTTACTGTTTCTGGGAAAAATACCTGACACTTACAACTTAAATAATAATAACTTTATTTTGGTTTATGGTTTCAGTGGATTCTGTTTGTAGTCAGCTGGGTCCAAAGCAGAAATATTGATAGAAAAATGTGGCAAAGAAAAGCTGCTCAACCCCCAATGCAGGCAGGAGGAGAGAGGGAGGGGTTCTGGGGGCAAGAATATGTCCCTTCTACTTCCCATACACCCCCTGTGACCGATGTCCTCCAAATCAGGTCTCACTTCCTGCAACACATTCAGCTATAAATTTATCAATAGATTACTGATGAGTGTAGCTCCTGCATGACCCAGTGACCTTCTAAAAGTCTCACCTCTGCACACAGGAGGCTATGAGGGATGTATTTTAGATCTAGACCATATCAAGTAAAATACGTAGTAAGCAAGCATGAATATTTACATGTAGTAGCGGTGATCAATCACATAAGGAATAGCAGATGAATCCTATTCATAAAAATAGGTTAAAAAACAAAATCAAAATTATAAATGCATATCACTATGGCTGGAAATTAATTTTGTGTACTTTATTTATGAATATCAGCATCTAGATACTATCATGAGCAGCTAAGAAACTTTGAGGAGATGAATCAAAACCCATTAGGGCTCACAAATGCTACTGAATGTAAGAGCCAAGATCTCGAGAAGTGTTCTTTTGCAAATGCAGATATGCACAAGAGATATCTCTTTGTGTACTGAGGAAGTTTCACCATTTTCACTTTTATGGTGAATTTTATGGTAACACAATTTGCAGAGTCAAATGTACAAAAAATTAAACAATGATGAAATTCTCTCAAACTTTACAGTTTATACCTCTAGTACTGGAAGTGATTTAAAGATGAAATACAAAGCACAGAAAATTGTGAAAAATAATTTTGAAAAATTAAAAGATAACCCCTCAAAAAACAAATCTGTAGTACAAATAAATCCAAACTAAAACATACAAAAACCCTAAAACAAAGAAGACAGCTAAAAACAAAAGTTGACATTGTAATAGTATATTTCAGGGATGATTATTGGCAATTGCACTGAGATAGTCCATAAGAGCTGGGCAATTTTCATTGTCATTAACTATAGTTTGCAGTTTTGCACTGTGATAAATTGCTGCTTTTTATTTGTATGGCCTTATCTCTTTGGAGAATATGCTCACATTTATTTTATACATGGTTGCTCTTTTGAAAATCTCCTATAATTTAATATACACTGACAAGAACATACTCGTTTCAACTTTCTATTTTTTGTGGCATGCCTTTGTGTTGTTTTGGATACTGAGATAAACATTCTTTTAGCATTCAGATACAGATCACAAGTTTGGCAGAAACAGTACTGATTGAATAGTAACACCATTGTTTAAATGTGTTCTTATCCTATGATGCACATAAATCTTTTTAAAACAGTCAACTAATTTGCTAGGTTCTTTAAGCACATGTGGCTTTAAATTGTTAAGAGATCCTAGAATTTCACAAGCTGGAGGGAATGCCAATATGGACAAATGACGCATTTTAAAAATCATTATTTTTGTTCTATTGTGTGGCCAATACTTTCTCCATAATTTGGTTTTCTATATCTTTTATATAGTTTTTTGTTTTTCACAGAAATTGCAATTTGTGGATTTCAGTGTTCAGGATTTCTATATTCTAGATTTCAATCTTGGGATTGTGATTTTCAGGATTTTAGACTTTAGCGATTTAAAGCTTTAGGGATTTTGGTTTTGCAGGATCTTAGCATTCAGGACTGTGACATTTAGGATCATAACATTCTGGATTAGGATTAGCATAATCTCCTTTTTCTTTCTCTTTTTGTTTTACTTTTTATTGTGGCAAAAACATAAATCATATTAAACTTTTAATTTTAACTTTAAAGTGTAGATTTAAGAATCATTAGGTACATTCATACTGTTGTGCTACCATCCCCACCATGAATTCCTAGAAATACTTCCTTATGACAAAATGAAACTCTGTATTTCATTAACAATAACTCTTTCTTTCCTCTTTTCCCATGTTCCCGATAAGCACGGTTCTATTTTCTCTCTATGAATTTCACTATGTGTGTTCCACTCACCTCATGTAAGTGGAATCATACAACACTTGTTCTTCGTTGTCTGGTTTATTTCAGTCATCTTGTCTTCAAAATAAAGTCAACCTTTGACTCGTGAACTTGATCAGCTCCTGAGGGACTTGTTGTGACTAAGTTGATACAGCTGAGATCTGGATGATTACCTGGCTGCATGTGATAGATAACAAGACATATCTTCGATTAACCTGATTAACCCAAATTGTTCAGATGTCAAGATATTCGTAACTTGAGGGTTCATTATACTTCTATGTCCTAACATGTGCTGGAATTACTTTCCTTTTCAAAACACTGATGAATATTCTATTTATGTGGATAGCACATTTTCTTTATTAATCTATCAGAGGACATTTGGGTAGTTTCCAGCTTTGATTGTTATAAACAGTACTGCTATTAATGCAGATACATATATATCTATTTTAGTTATTGCTTTTAATTATTTTCTGTATATATTCCAGTAGTGGAGTTGTTGGATCATGTAATAATTTTATGTTTAAATTTTGAGAATTTGAAATACTGTTTTCTACAACTTCTGTTATTTACATCACCACCAATAGTGTTTAAGAATTAAAATTTTGGGCTGGGGATTTAATTCAGTGGTTCTGACACCCGCCTTGTAAACCCAAGGTCCCGGGTTCCATACCCGGTAAATAAGTACAACAATGCCAGGTGTGGAGACACAGGCCTACCAGCAATCAGTACCACATACCACAGTGCTGGGTGTGGTGGCTCACGTCTGTAATCCATGCACTTAGGAGGCAGAGGCAGAAGGATTACTGTGAGTTTCAGGCTGAGCTCAGGACGAGCCTGAACTACAAAAGTGAGACCTTGTCTCAAGAAAAAAAAAAAAAAAGGACCTAAGTTGATGACTGATCCAGAGTTTATTTAGCCCTATATAATAATTAAAATGGTGAAGTAATTTTGTTTGTTGACAAATTCTGCAGAGGCAGGATTGTTGTGACATTGAGGCTTGCCTGAGCTATACAGCCTGAACTGTAAAGTGTGACCTGTCTCAAAAAAAAAAAAAAAAAAAAAAACCTTAAAATTTATTTACATCCTTAACATTTGCTGTTCATTTTGTTATTTGATTTGTATTTCCCTAATAATTACATTGCCCCAATCTGAGTTGGGGTTTGCTGTTGAGTTGTAGGCATTAAAACCATATATTTAGGAGTCTTAGCAATGGTGGTGTAAACCTGGAATCCCAGAATCTGGGAGGCACGAGGACTATGACCAATTTGAGACCAGCCTGGACTACATAGTAAATTCAAAGCTAATCTAAAGTATATCATGAAAACTTATCTCAAAAAATAAATATTTAGTTACAACACACCCTTGATTTAGGTATTTGTTTGGCTCCCTAGAGCTGGTTGTAAGTCAGTGCAGCTGAGATTTGGATGTTCGCCTGAGTACTTGCTGTGGATAACAAGAAGCACGCCAAGTGGTTGGTGTGTGAGGCCCGTAATCACTTGTGAGTCCACTGTATCTACTTTTCCCTTTTTTTTTCTGTGCTTTTTGTGTCATATCCATCAAAGCATTGCCAAATTCAAAGTCATGGAGATTTCCCCTTTTTCTCTTGTTAAGTTTTTATAGGTTAGCTGCTGTGTTTAGATGTTTGATACATTTTTAGTTAATTAATGAATATAGGATAAAGTGTCCAAGTGCATTCTTTGTATGTGGATATGCAGTTTTCTCGTTGTATATTTTTGAAGACTGTCCTTTCCTCACTGAGTGATCTTGTACTCTTGTAAAAAGCAATTTAATCATATACATATGGAAGTATTTCTGAGATATCTATACTCTTATAGTCATGTTTAGATTAACACAGCTTTGTAATATGTTTTAAAATCAGGAGATGTGAGACTTCCAACTTTGTTATTTTTAAGGATTATGTTGGCTATTTGGAGACTCTTGAGACCCCATATGATTTTTAGGATCAATTTGGGGAAAATGTCATTGACATTTTGTTAGTAGCTACATTGTATCTGTAGATCACTTTGGGTAACAACAGTCTTAACAATATTAAGTTTTCTAATTCACACATGCAAATGTTTTACCATTAATATCTGTCTTCTTTAATCCCTTTCAGTGATATTGTACAGTTTTCAGTGTGAAAGTTCTTTACTTGTTGGTTATTTTTAGGTTTATTTCAGTAAGTTCTTTTTTGATGTTCTTATAAATGGGACTGTTGTCTTCATTTATGTTTTGGATTGTTAGTTTTTAGTATAAACAGAAACAAATGATTTTTGTGTGCTGATTTTGTATTCTGCAACTTGGATACATTCACATATTATTTCTTACAACTTTACAGCTATTTGGCCTTCACTTTGTTACTTAATCTTCTATGCCTCAGTTTCCTGTCTGTAAAACAGTGGTAGTAATAGTGTCTAATTCATAGGTTTGATGTTAAAGTGATATAAAATTATTTATATACTTAGTACCTGGTTCCGAGTGATCATTTAATAAATGTTGGCTATTGTACATTTTAAATTTATAGAAAATATCAATCAATAAAGAAAACTATAATTTTACAAATATCATTGCTTAAGATGAGGTGCAGTAAAATATTAATTAATTTAAAGAACAATTTTAGATGGACTAAAACAGATTTTACTCGGAAATGGAAAGAGTTTGGAAGGTTGTAGATTAGTTCAGTTTGGGAAACTATGATCTCTCTCAAAGTTTTCTACCTCTTGAAAAAGGAATAAGCTATGAAATTTTAAAATTAGACTTTCCAGGCCAGGGATTTAGCTTGGTGGTTCCGGTGTCTGCCTTGCAAGTGTAGGGTCGCAAGTTGTATCCCTATTAACCACATACCACAGTGCCGAGTGTGGTGGATCACACCTGAAATCCCAGAACTCAGAAGGCCGAGGCCAGAGGATTCTCTGAGTTTGAGGCTGACCTGGGCTACATAGTGAGCTCAGGACCAGCCTGAACTACAAAGTGAGACCCTATCTCAAAAAAAAAAAAAAAAAAACCCCAAAAAACCAAAACAACAACAACAACAACAACAACAACAACAAAAATTACACTTTCCTCCCTTAAATTTCTTATCAATGCTTCATAATCCTTAAGTTTAAATTTTAATCAGTGTTTCCTTTTGTTCATAAATTGAGAACTATTTATTGAAAAGCACTCAAACTAAGTAAACATAGAAGCCCATAACTTATTGCCATTGCTCTGTCCTTCAAGAACCCTCCCTCACATGCCTATGCTGAGAGGAAATATAATGTTTCTCTTATGTTGAAAATAGTTAATGTTGAGTTTTTAAAAAAAATACTACTGCTTTCTGACCTGGAGTACTATATAAAGTAGAATAAATCATCCTTACTGGTAACAAGGATTAAAAATAGAGGTAAGGTACAGTGGTCAGAGAATTAGAAAAAGACGCAGTGAAATACAAAGTAAGGAGGTAGGAAGATGATGAAACTTGTGCCTAGTCATTTCTAACTATTGTTCCTGGTGAGTTTTATTTGATTTGAACAACCAGGTTCTATTCCACAATTGCAGTGTGATAGGGCCTGTCCCATTAACAATGTAAAGCTCTGGTGTTCTATTGAACACCTACTTGGTCATTGTATGCTCTTTTACAAGTGCGTAAGATTTGTGTGCGGTATCTTTGTGCTAGTGTAGTGCTTCCTAAATCTGAATCATTTATACAGTCACATTTATAACTTTTGCCATACATACCTACCATCAAAAAGAAGGTAATGAATCCACATTTTATTTAATTTAACTTAAAATTAATCTACTTTTTTAAAATTTAATTTTGTCTTAAGCTATAATTGTTTTTGAACACAAAAATTATTAAAATAGTTATATTTTAAAATTGATATTAAAATAAACGCATAAGTATTAACATAGAAAATCATTATTTAAAGATTATAGAAATTATTTAAAGTATGGTCAGTTGGTGGGTGATATCCTTCAGAAATACTATGTAGTGAAATATTTTCTCCAGAATCAAAGAAAGCCTGATACAGCTAATTAATCACAGAGGATTTTCGTTACCCAGGACCCACTGGTAAAGAAAAAGGCACTCAAGTGGATGTACATAAAACAAGAAATATTTCATTATGAATAGTGGAAAAATAAAAGGCGCAACAGATCTTTGGTTCAAAAGTAGAATGACAGGACGGAAGAGTGCCCAAGGACTGAGTTTAGCAGCAGGAGGCTCAGGAAACAGCGACGGCACCACCGAATCTGTGTCACTGAATCTGCACCAGGGTTGGAGCTTACTGGCCTCCAGGCCCACGCCGGAAGAGCACCCAGGGTCTGAGTTTAGCAGCGCAGATACTGACTTTCTCCACGGCAACTGCAGAAGCATATCCAGTCACGTTGTATTGGTGAGTAGGTGCGCCTGTTGGAACATCAGCCCCTACCATTGCAGCTGCACAGGGCCTACAGGCTACTGGCCTCCAGGCCAAATGCACAAGTGAGCCCAGAGACTCTGTATTGCTGAGCAGATAGGCCCATTGGACCCTCAGGCAGCGTCAATGTAGCAGTTAAGGAGCCAGAGCCTTCCTGCCTCTAAAGCAGACAGGAGAAGGTGTTCTGACTGTATTGATTGAGTGCCTCATATGGTGTGCCAGAACTAGGGGTTTTTCTTTAGGTCCCAATACAGACTGCAAAGAGCAACCCAGGAAACACTGCTATTTTAAGCTTCCTAACTATTAGGGGAAAGTGAATTGCAACAAACAGCGCCAGAAAACAGGGCAGGCCAGAGATGAGGAAACACTCCAAATCTCAGACACAAAGATCCTCACCTCCAGGTAACACACGGGGAAGGGAAATAGAGAAGTTTGAAGCCCAGTCTCCAGGGTCCTCGGAAACGGTAACCAAAGCAGATCTAGTAAAATGGAAATCAAAACTGATCACTGAGATGAAAGCAGAGATATTAGACACTGTCAACATGATGATTAATAAAGCTAAAGAGGAAATCATGGAGTTGATAGAATCCAAGATAGCAAAAGCAATGGAGCCTTTTAAATACCTACATGCAGAAGTCTAGGAAATTAAGAAAGAAAATGCAAATTTGTGCAATAGAATGAATTTGGCAGAAGACTGAATTCAGACCTAGAAGACAGGATCTCAACCAATGAACTGGAAAGGCATAATCTATGGAAAAAAACAAGCGATCATGAAAAGTCAATCCAACAGCTGCTAGGTGATTCAAAGAATAACATAAGATTGATTGGAGTCACTGAGGAAGCAGGAGACAATGCTAAAGACATCAAAAAGCTATTCACACAGATAATGGCAGAAAACTTCACAGAAAAA
>PVIR01046652.1:0-10164 GCA_004026965.1 Petromus typicus
TTTTTTTATTGTGGTTTTGGGGATGGAATATAGGTCCTTGTGTGTTGCAGGAAGTGATATACCTCTGAACTGTGTTCACAGATTCTGATCCATAGCTATGAGTTTCATATACTTCATTTAGGGTTTTCTTCTGCTAACGTGTGAGATGAGAATCACATTCCTCTCTTCATCTTTGAAAACACTGTATTTCTGAGCAAAATATATCCATTTGTAAGGCTCTAACAAGGCACAAGAATTTTAGAATCTAGAAAGGAAGTAGTATGAAATAATATATTTAGTTAGATTAAGATAAGAGGGCTGAGGCTTTACTGTGTCAGCTTGATTGGCTTAGGAGCAGCCTAACTGGTAAATCATACTTCTGGCTGTATCTGGGTCAGTCCTGAAGGTGTTACTTTAGTTACTCTACCTGTGCCTCCTCTCTGGCACTGCTTCAGTGCTCTGCTTTCCGACTGTCATGAACTAAATCTCTGTCCTCTGATACGCTCTTTTGCAGTGATATTTCTGCCTTGTAGTTGCCTCACAACCATGGACTGCATACCCTGAAACCTGAAGCCAAGTTAAATTATGGGTTTCAAATATTATATCTTGTCAGTAGAAACGTTGTTTAATAAAGAAAAGTGGTACTGAGTGCTGGGTGTAGCTTTTAGTGTTCTTGGTCATACAGTTTTTTTATTTCGTTTTGTTTTGTTTTTGTAGGTTTTTTTGAGGCAGGGTCTTGCTTTGTGGTTCAGGTTGGCCCCGAGCTCAGCCTCAAACTCACATCACAGAAATCCTCCTGCCTCTGTCTCCTGAGTGCTGGGATTACAGGCATGAGCCACCATGCCCGGCACTGTGGTATGTGGTATGTGGTACTGGTTGCTGCTGGGTGTGAGTCTCCATGCCCAATATTGTATGTGGTTATCGGGGATCAAACCCAGGTCCTTGCACTTGCAAGACAAGTGCTTTAACCACTGAGCTAACTCCCTGGCCCCCATACAGTTTTTAAAAGTCTGTAATTGATTTGCAGGTAAAATTTGGGTAGATTTGGATATGTAGCCTGAAGATGCTTTAGAGTATTGAAAACAGAACTTGATGAGTGATTCTGGTTAGAGCTCAAGATGAAAGAAGAGAGGAATAGAAAACTATGGCTCAGTATGAGCTTTAAGAAATAAAAGAACTTGATGAGTGATTCTGGTTAGAGCTCAGAAATCTAGAATGCCAGTGGCATGCTAAGAGAAAAGGTCAGGCTCATATGGTTTTAGTTTGTTATGATAGTTCTTTTGGGAGTTGGATAGGAGGCTATGCATTTTACCTTCTAATCAAAAACTTTGTGTACATTTTGCCTATGCCTTGAGAGTTTGTGGGAGGCTGAGTTTAAAGGCTATGGACTAATTGATCAGTTGAGGAAACTTTAAGACAACCTAGCATTCATACTGTGGCGTAAATATTTGGGATCTTTTGTTAAAATATACAGTGAAACTTAGGACAAAATCTGAGCAGGAAAATTTTTTAAATTTACATTTTTGCACAGGATGGACAATATATTTGGTTGGGGCCAAAGATCTGGCAGGTGAAGAGATTATTTGACTAAGAAGGAAGCAAGTACTTTGCTACATGGACAGGAACAAAGATGTTTTGAGGGTTTTCCAGGAATCAGCTAGCTCTCACCATCAAGGATTGAAGGTGTAGAAGCGTAAACTGTCTCTGGGAAGAGCTTTAGGATTCCTGCTTGAAAAAAGCATACATGGAAATTAACTTTTGAGGGTTTATTTCACAGCACACAACCACCAACCACTGAGGCTCCTGCTACCATGGTTTAAGGCAGCCAGGAGGTTTTCCATGTTGCTGGCTTGTCTTGGCATCATCCATGAGATACTAATTTAACATCTTACAGAACTGAAGAGTTGTTGAATGAAGAAGTCTTCTATTCAGATTTGAATAGGGGACCTAGACGATCAAGGAGAGAGCAATGCATGAAGCTCTGGGAATCAAGACATATGTATAGTAAAGTCCACATCAAATCAGAGATGCCAGGAATGTGTTATGTCTACTGAAGAAGGGGCATATTATGAGTTAATCTTCCTGAGGAAGAAGTCACATGGGCTACACCCAGGAAGTCCAGAGGGAGGGGCCCCCATCGCCTTTGGAGATCACATTTCAGAACTGTGAGGCGTGGATTCTGGACATGGGCCTACAGTATGTACTATTTGCCCCCAAAAGTTTTGGTCTTACTTTGGTTCTGTTCTTTTCTGTTTTCCTAGTCCTTTCTCTTGAAATGGAAAAGTTTACCCTGTGCTATTGTTCCTGGGCATCACGTGTTTGTTTTCAAATCTTGAGGTTCACAACTATTGTGGTTTAGCTCCAAAATAACTCCCAAAGCCATGAGTGTTTGGAAGGTGCTTGCACTATGGCTGTGCTGTACGTGACACCCTGCTAGGAGCTGGGTTCTTCCTGGAGAGGGTAGCCAGCTCAGTCCCTTTATTATCACTGAGACACAATACCTGACAACCATGACCTAAGGAAAGGTCATTTACTTTGGTTCAGATTTCCATCCAGGCTATGAGGCAGGGTAATGTGACAGAAGGAATGGCAGACTACAACTGCTCATGTCAGTGCCTACAGGGAGAAGAGAGTCTCAAGGTCAAGGAGCTAAGAAGAGAGACACACACTTCCAGGTCACACCCATAGTGACTCTTGTCTTCAGTTATGATTTTTTTAGGGAGTTTTTCAATAATTCACTTTATGTAAAGGTTGTATAATGGTTATCATTCATGTTTGCACAAGATCTATTCATAATAGAAAACAATATCTTAAAGAAGAAAATAATACTGCCAGAGTAATTTGTATCTTAGGAAGTTTTGGCCAGGATAAAACTGAATTTGCCATAGCAAAAACCATAGGTTTATGTGGGTATATACTCACATAGAAAGAAGTAATGATACAGAACATTTTATGACTTCCAATTGTGTTCTCCTACTTGAAATACACAATATAATTAACAAGTGAGAAGCAGCCCACATTGTACCAGAAAAGAATAGAATAACAGGATTTAAAATACATCAACACCTGACTTTTCAGTTAATAAGGCTGTTCAAATGATAAAATTCTACATTCTTCATGTTTTAGCCAATTATTTACATAAGTTAAATTAACAGGTCTTAAAAAAGCCTCTCTTTCCCTAACACACACTGCACTGGTGGGTGTCATGTGCGCAGCTGAGAAGAGCAACAGTTTTTGGTTGCAAATTATAAATATGATAATCCAGTTCAAGGAACTATATCCTGAGTAAACAGCTCTTGGGAATTTTAAAAATAGTTGCCTCTTTAGTTTTTTTTTTTTTTTAATTACTGATTTCCTCTCTCCTGTTTCTTACCCAGAAATATTTGAAAATATTACATATTGATATCTTACTTTAGATCCAAAATGATAACACAATTATATTGATATATTTGCTTTTGACAAGATTTAAAGATGACTTTTGAGATCTCTGAAGCACTAACAAATGAAGTTGTTAGGAGGGAGTTATGTTGTTTCTTCTACTCTTGTTAGCTAGTTTCATGAGCAAATGTTTCCTAAGTGACTGGTGATTGGGTAGTGCAGTCAGTCAATTTTTATTTCTGATATCCTGTGGTGACTGAATTTTTGTACTACTGTAGTGAAATTATTAGGCACCTCCAGACACAAGGAAAAGGTGGCTTCAGTGTCTGTGTGCTAGAAAGCTACCATCAGGTGTTAACCTGTCTATACAGTGAAGTTCTTATGTTTCCAGTGGTTTCTCAGTTAGACTAGGTGGGACCTGAATTAAAGTCCTTTGTGTGACTGATAAGAATGCCAGAAATTTTAGAGTTGTCCACATACTCCATTTAATGACCACTCAATATATTTTTAACTTAAAAAATAGACAGTAATATGAATCTGAAGTTCAATTAACTTGAGAAGTTTGCAATTCATGGTATCTTAGAACATCAAAAATTTCAAAACTAGAAAAAATAAATGCAGCTTATAGTCCACTGATAATTGATTTTGTTCATTTTATACCATTTTCTCTTTTTAATAAGCTGGATAAGGAATGTTAATCTTATGACTAACTAACTCCCTTAGTATTATTTCTGGAAAAGTTGTATTTCTCAGCAATCCTTTCAAGATCATTATTTATCCTTGAGCCTCAACTATTATCATTCTGGTTTCTAACCATCTTTCTTACACCATTTAACCACCTTTATTTGGGCTCTTTTCCAGATGTTTAATTTCTTTTCTGTCTCTCACCTGAGCTGTCAAAGTATAGCAACCCTTCATTTTTTTACCCATATTTACCTCTATTTCCTTAGAAAGATCTCTCTCTCTCTTTCCTTAACCCTCTCTCTCTCCCTCTCTCTCTGTCTTTTGCAAGGAGCATAGTGGTGACCAGCCACCTCCTCTGGAAGCATTAACTATGCCCTGTGGACACTCACAAAACACATTGCTCATTGTGTTCACTCCGTGAACTACTCCAGCATGAGGAGCTTTCATTTTTTTTTTAAAATGTTATTTTATTGTTATTATGATTATCACCTGGGTTGAAATTCTTTTTTTTTTTTTAGGTTTTTTGAGACAGGGTCTCGCTTTGTAGTTCAGGCTGTCCCTGAGCTCAGCCTCCAACTCACATCACAGCAATCCTCCTGCCTCTGCCTCCTGAGTGCTGGGATTACAGGCGTGAGCCACCATGCCCGGCTGAGCTTTCATTTTTAATAATTGATCAGTGACACTTCTAATGCCTGGCTGATTGTAAATCATTTAAAACTTGTGATTTTAAGTAAATGCTTGAATTGTAAACATTCAACACTGGCTCATGCATTATTTGTGTCTGTTGTGACTTCTATCTGGCTGTCCCCCCAAGGACTCATGTGCTTCTGCATGGAGCTCTGTGAATGTGGATTATACACGTGTGACAACTGCAGAGTCTGCTCATCAGATTAGCACAGCTCTCGGTATAGTGAATGCATTTAATGGAGACTGAAGTCCTACCCTGATTATGAGTGGCCCCAACCAGCAGGCTTGCAGCTTGACTAGAATAAAGAGGAAAGAAAGCTGCTTGCTGCTTCCTGTCTGCCACACTGGAGTGCTTCTCTTCCAACATGCCCCTCTGCTGTCTCATCCTGCTGGAGCCAGAGGACTGTGATCTAAAACCTCTATAAACTGTTAATTAAAATAAACCTTTTTTCCTTTAACTTGTGAGCATTACATGTTGTGTCTCATCAATAAGAAAGTAACTAAAACACTGCTTTACTTCTCTGAATATAATCTCCTGTTAGAATCCTTCTAATTGTCAATTCAATATTTTTGTTTATGACCGTTTTTTAAGCTTTATTGTAATAAGTAGCAAAATTGGCTAGTTAATTCATTATGAAAATAGTGATTTTCTCTAAATGCTATAATAGACTTGTACAACTCTACATAATATTACCTATCCAAGTCAAATAAAATGAAATCATCCTCTAAGAATATTTTCTTTGTTAATTTTCTGTTAACTATCTTATCAACCTCTAACCCTCAACTGACTTCTTTGACCTGCAGTCCTACATTGCTCTTTCAGTTCTCAAAAACATAGCCATAGTCACAGTTCAAAGAAAGGTTTATTTTCAATCACACGTTGTAGAAATTTCAGTCAACTACCTCCAAGGCACAGTGTTATGGTGGAGAGGTATGGTGGGGGAAAAGCAGGAGAGAGAGATAAGCACTTCCAGGATCCTGCTCCAGAGATTCAGCTCTTTCCAAAAGACCCTGCCTCCTAACAGTCGGCTAAAACACCCTCATGATCCAGTCACATGCTGAAGCCTGCCTGTGAGCCCTGAGGTGCTGAGGGACATCTAGCTACAAATCATAAATTTCTGGCTTGGATGTACATTTCCTAATGGGGTTATTGAGAATTTTCCCCATATAGTTGTGAGCATTTCTATTTCTTATACTGAGAAATGTCTGTTCACATGATTTGCTCATTTTAAATTTGTATAACTTTTTGAGCTATTGAGCTCTGTTTTTTTTTTTATACTTTCTGGATATTAATCAGTTTTCAGGTAGTGACTAGCTTACAAATATTTTCTTTCATTCTCTAGGATGTTGCTTGACATTATTGATAATTTTCTTTGCTGTAGAGCCTTTTGCTAGTTCAAAAAAATCCTATTTATCTGCTTTTGATTTGTTTCTTGTGTTTGGAGGACTTATCCAAAAGTTATTGTTTATACTAATGTCCTGAAGTGTTTGTTTTATGTTTGTTTTTGTTAGATTGATGTTTGATACTTGTTCTTTAATCTATTTTAAATTGATTCTTGTAACCGGTGAGAGACCGGGTTCAACTTTCATTCTTTTGCAGTGAATATATATATTTTCCCAGCACCAATTATTGAAGAGATTTTCCCTTCTCCAGTGGAATTTGTGATGCTAATATAGAAAATAAAGTGGCTGTACATACGTGGATTTCTTCTCTGGACACTCAGTGCTCTTTTTATAACACTATGAACTTATGGATTTTTTTCTTCAAGATTGCTTTACTTTTCAATGTCTTTTGTGTTTTCATATGAGTTTTTGTTTTTTTCTCTATATTTTCATTTATAGTACTAATTACAATGACTTGTTTAAAATATCCTACTTACATTGAAGCAACAAAAACAATAATTTTTTCAGCTTTTATATTGTGCTTTTTAGTTACCTGTGTTTTATTTAGAATTTCTATTAGCTCTATAAATATCCAAGTTTCTTTAAAAGGTGCAGTCATATGAAAAGCACACAATCTATTTAAAATTAAAAAGCTTCCCCATTAATTACCTCCATCATCTCATCAACACTGTTTGGTAAGGATTCCTGTCAGTGTCCCCATGATAAGGCAAGAAGTGGCGTTTTTGAAGATTATGCTCTTGACTTAATATCTGACCAAATCATGAAATTGCAAATGTGCTATGTACATGTATATCCATAAATCAAGCATCAACCTCTGTGATTGGACTCACCTGAGTACATTGGTACTACGGTATCAAGATATTTGAATTTTCTTGTTTTTATTATTTTTCTTTTCTTTCTTCTCTTGTGTGATATTGCAGGTCAAACACAGGGCCTTGCACATAGAGAGCAAACACAAACTCTTAACCATATTCATAGTCCTTCCTAACATGTTTTAGCCACTAAAACTGAGAACTCTGTAGATTTGTTCTCACCTACAGGCAAGTACAATTAAATAATACTTAAGTAGGAAGAAAATTCCATCACAGAATTTTGTAACACATTACATTCAGAAGTAGGTATTATTTGAGAAGATTCTCTTAAAAAATAAATATAACTCATATATATAAACAGGAACATTTTCACTACAAATTTAGAATAAAATTAGTGGTATAAAAATAAGAATTCAGGTGAGAGAGGATGATGTTTGGAAAAATGATAGCAGTGGTAAAAGTAAGAAATGATGACGTTCTAGATCTATGTAGAAGGATGAGCCAGCCAATAGAGCTCTCTGATAAACAGTATAAAGTTGTAGAAGAGAGGAAAAGGCCAAGACATAATTGCTACCTTGCCAGAACCCTGGAAAGTATTTAACAGGTTGCCAACATGTAGTCAGCACTGAAGTGTTTGGCACTGTGTCCCCTGACACCAATGAACAGACTGATACCAGAACTGTGTAATCACTCACCAGACATGACTTGGGGAATTACTTGCTACTGTTGACTGAGCTGCACATCTAATTATAGAAATAGTTTCTTAATGTCAAAGGCTGAGCTTATGTCTTTGCCATTTTTTTATTCTACATTTTTTATGCTTATCTGACTAGAAATAAAATGGAGCAGAAAAGTCAGTAACATCTGAAACATTTTAAAAATTAATTGCAAAAGCCAAAGGGTAATTTTGTATTAACTGCAGGGAACCTAAGAATCAGATTTCTTAAACAACCATTTTTATCCAATTAATTTTTTAAAATAGATATTTCCCCATTATTGTTGCACATAGATGAAGTTCTTAGCAATATTTAAAGTCACATTAACAGAGAATAAAGTGATAGAAATTTGGAAAATTTATTAATACCCTTTACAATGCTTCTGTCAAAATCACTGTCCTTTGGAAATAGAGAAGTCTTCAGGATTTAGATATTTAATTATGTAGAATACTGACATGCACAGAAAGAATAAGATAAAAATTTTAAAGGATAACAAGAAACCTTCATACTATATACATGAATAATTGAATTAACTGTAATGTTTTCTGACTACTACACTCTTTGATCACTTTACTATCAATTTTTCTTTGTGAATAAAACAATATTCATATCCATATTACCTTCCTTTCACAATCTGATAGAGTAACTGATAACTTAGGGGAGGAAAGATCTGTTTTGGCTTCAGTCTCAGAGGTTTCACTCCATGGCTGCTGAACTCATTTTCTGTGTTCTGTGGTTTGCACTGGAAGGGCATTGTGTACGATGACTGGTCCACTTAGGCCATCTGGGAAGCAACGGGAAAGGGAGAGACTCAGAAATGATGGGTTTGGAAACCAGACCCTTCCCCAAGTTCATGATCCTATGATTCACTCTTCAGTTAGACGCCATGTAGGTTTATTAACTTTTATGTTTCTGTCACTTTCCATTAATGCCATTACATTGTGAAGTTAGAGTACTCATGATCCAATCACTTCTCAAAAACACATTGGTGTACAAACATTCAAAACTCTCAATGTTTGTGGAAATTTTGGCCATATAACTACCACAGCAATGATAGACACACCTCATATTCTTTCTACCTCTTCTAGCTTTTCAGGAAAAATAAATTGTTGGTAAAATTAGAGTGCATACATTGAGTGTGTGATGTATATGTCCATGTCCAGACATCTAGGCAGTCAGAGGCCACCATAGCTGTGTTCCAAGGAACCCTGGCTACTACCAAACTGAGTGATCAACCTTAATGTCTTTCATGTGCTGCTCCTTTTTAATGAATGCAGGTTGCAAGAGTTATAGGTCATGCATGCTTTCACTTGGACTTTCAAAAAAGTCCTGGGAGTTAAAGCAAAAGCACATCATAGGGCAGTGTGTGAAGCTGACCATACAGTGGAGACCACAGGAAGTTGACTTGGGTGTAGGTAGTTCTATATTCTAACAGTTATTACAAAATATTCATGGAAAAGATCAGTAATATTTTACCAATCACTGACTCTTAGATTCAGTTCTTGTGCACAGATTATTCATAAGAAAGTTGCATTCAAATTCTTATTCACCCTAAATGTTTCATATATTTTAATTGTCTCATTTTTTCTCTATCCACTCATTATCCTAAAATTGTTCAAAACTAAGTACACACACATATTCCAAGCCATGAAGATAAACACAGTGTAGACATTATTTCCCTTACAATGCTGGGACATAGTAGCTGATGCCAATAAATTGTGAGAGGATTTTTTTTTTTTGGCTCCCGGTTTGGCGGGGTTTAGTTCACAGTTGCCTGGCTCCATGGCAGAAACAGTGTAGCAGAGGTCATCACAGAACAAATCTGCTAAACTCATGGAAACCAAGAATGGTTAGAGGTGGAAAGAACCACAGGAAATAAGACCACTTCAACAGCGTGCTCCCGATAACCAACTTCCTCCAGACAGGCCCCACCCTCTCCTAGCAGTCAGTCACAAGCTCTTGAAGAGACGAACATGTGGATGACATTAGCACTCTCATATCTAATCTCTTTCCAAAACTGCAGCTGCTAAGCAAGTGAGCTTCTTGGGGATATTTTTTATCTATATAATAATATTAATTTTAGTCATGTCAGTTTTTAAAGATCATTCCAGTGTTAATCAGTGTGTAAAAATTATGCTTTAAACGTAGTGGAAAGTACATAATGAGGACTTTTCCCCAGAGTTTCAGTGGCAAGATTCCTTTTTGGCAGTGCCATTCCAGTTAGGCCAGAACTTTAGCACCAAGCTAAACTGTAGTATACAGACACTCACTATTTGGACTCCAAAGGTGAACTTTTTGGTTATTAAAATTATTGACCACATATTTAGACCTCTCTTTACTCCTTTCACACTTGTTAGATAACAGACAGAAATATTTAAAAAATATTTTAGGTTTTTTTTTTTTTTTGAGACAGGGTCTCGCTTTGTGGTTCAGGCTGACCCTGAGCTCAGCCTCAAACTCACATCACAGCAATCCTCCTGCCTCTGCCTCCCGAGTGCTGGGAT
>PVIR01046653.1:0-10150 GCA_004026965.1 Petromus typicus
GCAAGGTCCTGAGTTCGATCCCCCGTAACACAGTGCTGGGCGTGGTGGCTCGCACCTGTACTCCCAGCACTTAGGAGACAGAGGCAGGAGGATTGCCATAAGTTCAAGGCTAGCCTGGGCTACATAGTGAATTCAGGGTCAGCCTGAACAACAAAGCAAGACCTTTTCTAAAAAATAAATAAATATATAAAATAATATGTCATGTACTGGTACAATCTCTCAATACTGAATGTGATCATAATATATACATAAAATGTACTAATAAAATCAATTTAAAAATAAATATTTACCATATTCATTTTCCAAATTCAAACTCACTTCAATACACAATTACAACTCCGACCCAAATTTTACAGTTATTTTCTTCTTTCAAGCTAATAAGGCTATCTCTAATTCATAAAAAATATACTACACAAATCTCCAATTGTTACATGCTGGCAAAAAAATAAAAGATTTTACATCCATAATTTTATCAAATTGCAGAGGTCAAATTCAGTTTCTACTGTCATATTATTTTAAAAAATCGATTGACTGGGAAAAAATTTTTACCATCTGTTCCTCAGACAAAGGACTACTGTTTAGTATGTAAAGAACTTTTAAAAAACCAGACTCTCCAAATTTAAAGATCCAATTCAAAAATAGCATCTGAAATGAACAGATCATTTCTCAGACGAAGAAGTAGAAGCTGCAAAGAAACATGAAAAAACATTGAACAGTGCTGGTCATTCATGAGATGCAGATAAACTCCAGAAAGAATGGCTGCTGTCATGAAATCAACCTACAACAAATGCTGTTGGGGCTGCGGGGAGAAAGGAACCCTCATCCCTGATGGTGGGAATGCAGACTGGAGCAACCACTGTGGAGATCAGTGTGGACATTCCTCAAAAAGCTAGGCCTGGAGGTCTCACTATAACCAGCTATGTCCCTGCTATGTATATTCATGCAAAAATTAAAAACATCATACCTCAGAGACACAAGCATAGCCATGTTTATAGCTGCAGAATTCGTTAATAGCTAAACCTTGGAAGCAGCTCAAACACCCACCTATTGATGGGTGGATAAATAAGATGACATTTGTCTATAAAATGAAGTACTATACAGCCATAAAGAAATATAAACTTGAGACATTTATAGCTAAATGGGTCCACCTTGAGGCCACACTCATAAGTTAAATAAATAGGACACAGATATGTAAATACCATATCATTTCTCTAGTGTGAGAAACTGAAGCTATAAATGAGGTCCAAAATGTATGACAGGTACTATAAAATGGGAAGAAAATGTTCAAAGGGGAAGGGAAGAAGATGGGGCAGGAGAAAGGAAAGAAAAAATTTGATTGTAAAAGGAAAAAAACTGGAAACAAAGTTTATGCATATGAGGGGTAGGAGACTGAAGGAAAGGCAAGGGAATAGGAAACAATGAGAATCAATATACACGTCATGTACAGGTATAAATTCCCAATGATGAATGTGATCAAAATGCATTCCTAAAATCTAACAATAAACTCAACAAAGGAAAAAAAAATAATAAAATAAAAAATTGGTTGAGTTTCTCCACTTACTATGACCAGTCTTTAAGCTTCTAGAAACAATGGGTCCTAACATTGTTTTAAATATAAAATTCCCTACAAATTCTTCCCAGACAGTTGTCAGTCAGACACCTGTGTGTCTTACCTGTAGTCGTCTAGCTGTACGAGAAACCGCACAATGTCATGGTGTGCCTTCAGCACGAGCAGTTCTGTGTAGGGGTTCCGGGACTGCTCTTCACCGATTGTCTGTAACGGAGATTTCTTATAATACAGGGGGGGAAAAAAAGAAAATAGAGACAGGGATGACATGATACACAACTACATATTTCAGAATATAAGATTTCAATAGCCACAGGTTCTACTACCAGGTTCCCCTAATAATTAACTGAATAGCTGTCGATTTTATACAAAGTATCTCTTCCTACAAATAAATTTTAGTATTTTCAAGTCAATAAATTTATAACAAGCATGAATTATATATATATATATACACTCAATCTTCATAAACCGGACCTTAAATTAATGGGCCAACCCAATTCAATTACATTAGAATGAGTGTTTCTAAATTAAAACTTGCTGGAGATAAAACTGTCGATGAAAGCAACAGAATAAGATAATCCTTTACAGGCATTCAAAACATGGGTGCTAAATCAAAAAAGAAAGGAATGGGACAGACTCATGACCTCAACTCTGGGTAATAATATTGGTACAGACCAGGACACGGTACATACAGTATTACGCCATATGCCAGACACCATGCGCTAAGCACACGTCACGCAACTTAATTCTGTACGACAGGCCCCACCAGCCCCACTTGTGAAGTCAAACTCGGTACCATTTTCTGAGCCGGGGCTCCCCAAACTTGACACGACTCACACGCTATGGGTTCCTGTGAATGTTAGCGGAATGGGCCGCACCCCGATCTCTCCACTCACCCCAGCCCTGGGAGCCGGCTTCTGTGGGTGGGAAAGTTTCCAACACGCAAAGGGTCCCTGGACCGCAAAATCGCCCCAGCGTGGAGACTCACTGCTTTGATTAGAATACGAAGTTCTTCGGTATTTTTCTTAAAACATCCCCTACAGCAGTAATGCTATATTTATCGTCTTCTTTGCACCAGAGGTTTAAATGAGAAACAGAAAACCGACAAATCTAAAGCAGTATAATCTGCTTCCCCACGTGAAAGCTTGCCAGAAATGACAGAACTAGTTCTTTAAATTTTATGAGTAAAGAGGTTAATTCCAAACTGTTATGTGTGCGTATACATGTGAAAGGACTCACAATTCTCCCATTACCTGAGAGATTTCAGCCTCAGCTAAGATACTTTTGAAAAAACACAATAAATCTCAACTTCTCAGTTAAACTACTTACAATTCAATCTTCTACTTTAGTAAAATCTTTTATAAACTTTTACTTTAGTCAAAAGGGCTACCTCCTTTGAGAAACCATATTCCACACGGGTTCTATTTTTGTGTGGCATGTGAAATAAACTCAGATTCCAACATTTTTTAAGAAGCAAAATTATTTTATTCACATTTCATATGAAAATCTCATTACACAATTAAACGGCCTATCCAACTACAGAGGCCCAGAATGTGTGGTTTATGAAACCAAAAATAAGATAATTCGAAAATCATTTTCCTGCATTAAATATTTTGGTTGCTGGATAAGTCCCCAAGTATTAGCTGATGCTGACAGAGACACCAGTTCCAACAGACCAAGAGCAGGGCTGCGATCAGCGCCTGCGCCTCCAGGTACACCGAGGGGAGACTGCAGCACCGACTACCGACCCGGAGAGGCCGCAGCTCAGCCTCAGCACCGACCCTCCCGGAAGGGGCGGCGCGGCCCCGCCCACGCCCCCGAGCCCCGCCCACCACCCGCGTTACCGCCCCCCCAGTCCCCGCCCCCCGGCGGCGCGCGGCCCGGAGCCGAAGCTCACCTCGGCCAGGCCTTGGGGCTCACGGCCTCCCCCGATCAGCCATCGCAGCATGTGGACGGTGGCGGCGTCTCTGCCTGCTGCAGCGCAAGGAGACGCGAGTAATGGCCGCCTCAGACCTGCGCACGGCTCGTCAGCGTCTGCTCCGGTCCTGCCACGGAGCGTGGTTTGGGGAGCCACGCAGAAGGCCGGAGCTGCGGCCCAAGTGTCCAGGCGCGCTGCTCCCAGTGAGCACGCGCGGGGCGCCGCCCATTGGCGCGGGAGCCTGGGGACGCGAGCGGCCCCTAGTGGCCGTGTGCGGCGCAGCCACGTCCGCCGAGCCAGCCTCCCGCGTCAGGCGTAGTGCCTTCCAGGTCCCAAGGTCATTGGATGCCTTCATTTGACACATGGACCGGGAACACAGCCCCGACCCAAGTCTCCCTACTTTCCCAAAAGTGGACTGGAGGTATACTGCAGTAGGCAGCATCTGTATGAATATGGTGGCACATCTGCACGCCGGAATAAACTAGAGTGCCAAAGCTTTACATACATCTTCATTTTGAAGACTATAGGTTGATTTACAAAAACAGTCTCTGATTGGAAGATCGGAATCAAAATTTGGTAACGGTTTATTGGATGATTCTGATGAGCAGTGTGGTTTGAGAGTCACCTGTATAGGAACAATATTCACACATATATTTGTTAGGTTCAAATGAGGCTTCTTAATAAATTCCTATAAGGAACCTGTGCAAATATCCCATCTAATTCATTAGCTCCACAAACAAGTATTGGGACGTAAATGTATTAGAGAGGCAAAAACGAAATGCAGGAGATCATTGCTTGCTAGGATAAGGCAGAAAGTGCTATGCACCGTAACAGAGGGTCACATACGCTACTTTAATATACACAGCTGTGGAGGGCTGCCTGTATCAGCCAGCTTTTCTTCACTACAACCAAAATGTCCACAGACCAGTGCCAGTGAGAGAGAAACCTTTCAAAAGCACAGCCCCAGCAACCCACTTCCTAATGGAGCATTCAGCTTTGAACAGCAGTGAGTTAATCCTGTGAGGTCAACAATTAAGCTTACTCATTGCACTGCACAAACAGTCCTTGGAGAACGAGCATTTCCTGTTTCATCTTGTAGAAAGTTTAAGCGTGGAAGGAGCAAGAGGAAGTTGGCTTCTGTGCACTAGGTCAGAACTACAGTCTGCATGCAGTTGAAGACAAACCAAAACCAAAAGAGAGATTAGTGCCTGAAAAAAATAAGACTTACCTTTAGCAAATCAAACCACAGAGCACAGAGATTTCAGTTCTGGAGAGTACTTTCAAGCGAAGCAACAAGTTTGCCCTGATAAAACAGCCTAAATTCTATCCTGATTTTCCACATTCTTTGAAGGTTTATCCAATGTCATAAAATACAGACTGAAGCACTATTCTGCTGGTCTTTTAAAACATGAATGATGTTTATGTTTAAAAAGATAAATACTTCTTCCCTTGGTTGCTCTTACCAGAGGGAGAAAGAACTTTATAGAAGAATGATGTCAGAGAAGTACAAGCACCAGGAATTCATCTCTGCACCTAGAGAACAATTACATTGGCAGAAACCCTCTGAAGAAACTCTTTTGCAACTCTGGAGTCTTTAAAACTTGCAAGTTTCCAGGAGAAATCTTAACCGGCATAGAAGCTGCTCACCACTGTGAACTCTCACTGGTGGAAGGTATTTTCAGGAAACTGAAAATTATACTGCCTTCTTCCCCCTGATACTCTCCTCCTTGGAGGAGGCCCGCCAATTAAAGACACATTAAACCAAAACCGTATACGTGGGGAGATTTAGGAAGTTAGTCCGGGGAGAGTCACAGATTCAGAACGATCCAACAAGACCTGAAACTCTCATTGGAAGCTAATCTGTGGCACAAGTTCAAGCAATCAAAAACTAGTTGCCATGTTGTAAGATTCAAATGTCCAGATTTCATCTGAGAGAGAGACAGAAAGAGGAGAAGGGGGAGAGGGAGAGGAAAAAGAAAAATCACAAGACATGCAAGGAAAGAGAAAAGTATGGCCCCCTGGGAAGAACAAAAACCAAAATTAATTATAAGAAACCATCTTGAAATAGCCTCAACATTAGAGTAACTAGACAAAGATAGTCTGTCTCAAAGATGTGCAAAGAACTATGAAAACACATACAGAACACAGTGAGACTATGCAGAAAGAGACTACGATTATGAAATGGGAGCAAAGGAAATTCTGGAGCAATAAAACATATAATCACAAATAAAAAATCAAGAGAAGATTTGAGCAGACAGAAGAAAAAATATCATGGAAAATAAGGTAATTGAAATAAAAAATGATAAGTCCCAGTAACTAAAAAAAAAAAAAAAAAGATTAAAAAGAATTAATGAAGACTAAGGGTCCTATAGAAGGCCATTAAGTAAGTCAACATGAATTTGAGAGTCTCTGAAGGAAAAGAAAGGAAAAATGTTAAATTTGAAGAAACAATGGTTGAAAATTCCCAAACTGAATGATAGATATAAATCTATAAATCCAAGAAGCTCAATGAACTCCAAGTAGAATAAAATGAAAGAAATCCATTGAGACACTTCAGTCTGTTGAAAGACAGTGACAACACCTGAAGTTTAAAAGTGAGAGAAAAATAACATCACACGTGAACAATCTCATCAGACACCTTGGAGGCCAACCCGATCATGAGTCAACCATATGCTGTCTACGAGAGACTCACTTTAGATCCAAAGACACAAATAAATCAAAGGTAAAATGATAGGAGAATCAAAATCATTTGAATCAAAAAAGCTTACAGAGAAGTTATATATTTTTAAAAGGGTCAACAAATCCAGTGGTAATAAATATTTATACCCTTAATAAACCCTCAAAATATATGAAATAAAAAGTTAAATTTTATAATATTGGCAGACTTCAACAGCCTGCTTTTGATAACAGATAAAGCAACACAGAAGACCAAGAAAAGAGAGAATTTGAGCAATATACTAAACTAATTTTACCTATGAAACATGTACAGCACACTCTACCACACAACAGAGTACACATTCTTCTCAAGCACAGATAGGACACATTCTTAGATAGACTGTTAGGCTAAAAAGCAATTCTAGATAGATTAAATATAAAGTATCATTCAAAGTATCTTCTCCAACCACAACAGGATAGAGACAGGAAACAAATGTAAAACTGGAAAATTAACAAAAATGTTGAGATTTAATAAAATACTCAACCAGTGTATTAAAGAAAACAGCACAAGAGAAATTATAAAACAGAGAGGTGAGATGAAGTCACAACATACCAAAATCCTAACCTAACTCTAATGCAGTAAAAGCAGTACCCAAAGGGAGACTTATGGTATATAAATGTCTACATTTTAAAAGAAGATATTATACCAATAGTCTAACTTTATACCCCAAGGAACTATAAACTAAAGATAACCCAAAGCAGGAAGAAGGAAAGAAATAGCAGTAGAAATTAACAAGAGGCAATGGGAAAAAAAGAAAACGAAAAAGAAATGAAATCAAAGATTGGAGCTCTGAAGAGATAAACAAAAATGACAAACTTTTAGCTAGATAACTAAAATTTAAAAAAAAAAAACAGAGTTGGAGACATTACCACAGACCTCACAGTGATAAAAATATTATGGTGAAATATGAAAAAGTATTTACAAATTTAAAAATTTACAAGAAATGGAAAAATTCCTTGAGCCACAAAAATCACTTCACTCAAAAAGAAAGTGAAAAATATCAACAGACCTATAAAAGAGCGTGGAACTGTAATTTTTAAAAAAACTCTTAATAGAGAAAAGTCTTGAATCAGATTATTTCCATGGTAAATTTAAAAAACATTTAAATGGATGACAAGTATTGAGAAAGAGGAAGAAAATGTTCAAAGGAAAAGGGGAACTGGGGGGCAAGGGAAAGAAAAAAATTGTGGTAAGAAGGAAAAAATGGAAATAAAGTTGACATATATAGGGGTGGGGGTTGTAGAGAGAGCAAGGGAATGGGAAAAAAATGAGAATCAAGGTATGTCATGTACAGGCACAAATTCTCAATGGTGAACGTGATTATAACATATACCTAAAATGTACCAATAAACTCAACAGAGGAGGAGAAAAGTAAGACAAGTGTGTGTGTGTGTGTGTGTGTGTGTGTGTGTGTGTGTGTGTGTGTTTCTAAGTAAGAAAGTCAACCAATATAAAGCACCACAATAACAAGGGAGGAGGAAAGCCCCATGACCATTTCAGTCCGATGCTAAAATAGCATTCGACAAAATCTATCACTCTTTCTGTACAACAGTCCTCCTGCCTCTGCCGCCCACGTGCTCCCACGATTACAGGCATGAGCCACCATGCCTGGCATTGTGGTATGTGGTACTGTGCTGGATTACAGGTGCAAGGCATCACGCACAGCGCTGTGGTATGTGGTCCCTGGGATTGAACTTGGAAGGCAAGTGCTAGAACCACTGAGCTAAATCCCCCATCCTGAACTTGGGATCTTGCGCTTACCAGGAAGATGCCGGGACCACTGAGCTAAGTCTCTAGCCCTAAATATCATCTTGATGACATAACCCATGAAAGAAAAAATTAAGCCATATACTAGAAAACATATTTGTGAATTATGTATCTGATAAAGTTCTGCACTCAGAATATATACAGAACTGTAGAAACAGAAGGGCCGGTTCTGCTAAGATAGGCCAAATACGTCCAGCCTCTCCTGTCCCTTTGGACACAATTACAAAGCGCAGACGAAACAGGGCCCAGGGAAGGGGTGGGAAGTGGGGGCGGGGATTCACCTCAGCAGGCACAGCACCTGCCCTGGAAATGCAAAGGCCTGAGCTCGATCCCTGGTACAAAATAAGTAAGTAAAATTGTGGATTGGGAGAGAACACGGGGTCCATAATACATACCATCAAGTCAGCACTGTTTTTACCTCCAGCAGCTGGCCCATACTGAATAAAATAGTCCTTCCAATCTGGAATTGAGCGCGGGGGTGCAGACTGAGAAAGATGCAAGAGAAACCTCCGGTTGTGACTGGAGACGCTAACAAAGGGCTCAGAGACTGGAGGAATCCTCGGCGATGTTTTTGTCTCTTCTCCACGCCCATTCGCCCCAGACTCCACGAGACCCGTCGCAGTAGCAGCAATGACGACGGTGGCTGCTAACGGGAAACTGCAGGAGCCAGTGATCTGGAAGAAGGGAGACGATTCCCCGTCTTTCTGTTTCCATTTCCACCAGTTAGTATCGAGGTGGAGTAGTTGCAGATCAGTACAAACACAGAAAAAAAAGAGATTCCCCCCCTCCAAAAAAACCATAAAATACGCTCTCAAACTAGAATTTTAAAAAGCCCCAAAATAACTCCCCAAAAAACAGGAAAAAAAGAGTTCAGACGGCAGAAGAGGTTGAACTCGGGAGCTTTAGGCAGAGTTAAATTCCCAGCAGCCCACCCCACCCCGCCCCGCACGCGCGGTTTTGCTAAGTTTTGAGACAGGATGTTGCTATATCATTTAGTTTTCCAAGCTGCTCTCAAAGTTTCAATTCTGCCTCTGCCTCCTAGAATGCCGCGCGCGCGCGTGTGTGTGTGTGTGTGTGTGTGCACGCGCGTGCCCGCTGCCAGGCTGGGTTTCTCATCTAGCTTTTCCTCACATAACTTGCAGGCTCACCTCTTACCTGTACACGCATGGGTCTTAACCTAACTGGTAAGTGGAAGGGTGAGAACTGAACAAACAATCCTGCTCGGGTTCAAGACGAACAACTGGGTGGTTAGGGACCCAGACAGCACTACAAAGACCAACTGAACCGAGCAGGGAACCACAGCTCACAGACACAGCAAAGAATGTATGACTAAATTTAGCCAAATTAATTGGTTGCTAAAGTAAAAACACCAACATTCTCTGTAGGACTTAATCTCATTTCATAGTATCATATTTCAAAGCTCTAGGCATACAAACCAGCCAACCAAATGAATACAACTATAATTTCCCTGGTAAACTCCCTGGCCTATGATTTAGCTTGTTTCTCTCAATATAGTATTCCAATCAACCAGAACTATAATGTAAACTAAAAGCTCCACTTCTTTTTTTTTTGGAACCTCCCTCACCAACTCCAATATGGACTTCTGTTTTCTCAATCTGATACATAGCTATCATCCTAGGGCTTCTTTCCTTTGCTGTCTTCCTAGGGATTTCCTGTTTTAGGAATCCCAGAAATTTCACGCTTATAGGCATACATATAACCAAGAGAAATGGAAAAAATATGCCAATACAGAAACTTGTGCACGCATGTTTATTGCAGGGCTGTGCCTTATACCCAACAGGGAAAATCACTTATCTTAGTCACTTTCCTTGTCACAGTTTAAAAGAGGTGAGGTTTATTTGGGCTCATGGGTACAGTCCATGGTCAGGGGCTCAGAGCAGAGGGGCAAACAGAGGAAACCTGCTCACACCACACTGTCCAGGAAGCAGAGAGAGAAGCAAGAAGCCAGGCAGGACGTCACACCCTTCCAGGTCAGAGGGGAGACCTGTCTCCCTGCACAGAAGACCTGTCTCTGAACGGGCCCACCTCCTGACACAGCTCAGTTGTGAAACCCCCACAATCCAGTCAGCTTCCAAAACATTCTCCAATGAAAACATGAGGTTTATGGAGGACATTCTCTCTTTTTTTTTTGAGACTGGGTCTCACTTTGTAGATCAGGCTG
>PVIR01046654.1:0-10141 GCA_004026965.1 Petromus typicus
TCCTACTCTACTTTATATAAAAATTAAAACAAATATCCTGAACTTGCTGTTACCTCTTTTCTTCCATTACTGTCCACTTACTTTTGTGAGACTGGTTTCTGTATTATGCATATTAATAAAACAATGTAGATTTATGTTATCCCTGAGAGTAGAGTTGTCATCATCCATCCTAGATGGGTTAACAAGAGAAACCATTTAAGACTAGCTCTGTTAGTAAGGAACATGATGTCCACCAAACTGTGTGCAAAGCAATTTAATACTTGGACTTGCTGTATCCTCTATAACTTTGTATTTTTAATAGTAGTGAATGACAAAAGTAATGAGGATAATCAATAATTCTCTATTTTACTCTCCTAAATGCACAGTTTGTTAAAAAGTGTGCATAATTTCTCTATTTTTTCCTGTTATGCTTTTAATGATTGGTTTTATTAAAATGCAATTACATATATATATGTATTACATATATATATTTTTTTAAATTTTTTGAGACAGGGTCTCACTTTGTAGTTTAGACTGGCCCCAAACTCACCATGTAGCTAGCCCAGGCCAGCCTTTAAGTCTCAGCAATTCTCCTGCCTCTGTCTCCTGAGTGCTGGGATTACAGGCCTGGGCCACCACACCTGGCTTGCAGATATATAATTGGTAGGTCATACGATTCACCAGTCTACGTCATACCACCATTGCTGCAGTCAACTTCAGAACCTATCCCTTGAATCCCCCCAAAAACTCTAAAAATAATATTAATCTTCACTCTCCTCTTGTTTCCCAACCTCTCTAGGGGAAGCAGCCAGTTATTTACTTGTGATTCTATACATTTCTCTACCCTAGACCTTATTGCTGTTATTTTATTTGATTATTTTCTGGTACTGGGAATTGAACTCAGGATCTTGTGCCTGCCAGGTGGGTGTGGTGCCCATCACCGAGCTACACCTCTGGCCCTTGGACATATTTGTAAATTTTAAATTTATTGCTACACGTGGTGGCTCACATCCGTAACCTCAGCTGTGTAGAAACCTGAGGCAGCAGGATAGCAAGTTCCAAGCCAGCCTGGGCAATGTTTTCTCTTTTTTTGAGACGAGGTTTCTCTGTGTAGTCGAAGCTGCCCACAGACTCATGATCCTCCTGCCTTAGCCTCCCAAACCCTGGGATTAAGTGTGTGCCACCACATTCTGTTCAACTTGGGTAAATGAGCAAGACTTTGTCTTGAAATAAAAGACAAAAAGGACTGACGACACAGCTCAGAAATAGAGTAACTGACTTTGATTCCCACTGCCAAATGAAAAATACTTAACCGATAATTTAAAAGCAAGAATTATGCATGAGAGTGGGTACCACATATTTGATACATGTAAATGTGTAATGTAATCATATTAATCTTAAAGGCTAGTAATAAAATTATGAATGTTTAAGTTAAAAATTACAGTAAAAACACAATGTCATTAACCCTAGTCAATATACTCAAAATATTTCCCATTACTTTAAATAAAGCCCATAATTCTTGACAGTGTGTCTTTCACTGTAATATGTTTATAAAAAAAATAAGTATCTGGCCAGGGATGAAGCTTAGTGGTTCCGGCGCCTGTCTTGCAAGCGCAAGGTCCCAGGTTCGATCCCCATAACCACATACAGTACTGGTTGTGGAGACTCACGCCCAGCAGCAACCAGCACCACATACCACAGTGCCGGGCGTGGTGGCTCACGCCTGTCATCCCAGCACTCAGGAGGCAGAGGCAGGAGGACTGCTGTGATGTGAGTTTGAAGCTGAGCTGAGAGCCAGCCTGAACTACAAAGGGAGACCCTGTCTCAAAAACAAATCAAAACAAAATATAAATATCCACCATAAATTTCGATCACCACCCCTATATTTATCTCAAGCATTTTTCACTTTTTAATGATTGGACATTACTTTTTAATTTTTATTAGAAAGCACCTTCAGGGGATTAGGCGTCGTTACTTCTGCAACCTCTCTCATCCCCAAGGGCGGATTTGGGCACCAGGTCTGGCGCCTGGGCGGAGAGGTCCCCTTTGGCGGCCGCTGGGGTGGGGCCCGAGCGCCTGGGCTTCCGCCGCCGCACTCTCCGGGGTGTCGGCGCGTGTGCGATTGTTGCGAGAGCTTTAATGTTTTGGGGACACGTTTGTAAAACAGCACTCGCACCCCGCTAAAGCAGCTGCTGCGGGATCCAAGCAGCAGGGAGAGAAGGCGCCGGACGGAGGCCGCAGTGCGATAGCATCGAGTCTGGTTCCCAGGGAGCGGAGCAGAGAGAGCCAGGCGCGGCCGCGGCAGCTAGAAAATCTAGAAAATCGCAGTTGGACGCAAAGTGTTGTGCTCCTCGCCTAGTTCAGAACTCGGCCCTTCGAGAGAGTAGCAGACAAAGGACTGTCCCCGAAATTTCCCTCACTGTTCTTCGGCGACAGCTGCTACCGCACACTCGTGCTGACCTCATCCCAAATGCGAACCAGGCCCGGCTTAACCAGACCAAAAGCACCCGAAAGGAAAACAAAATATCACACATACCAAGCACTCGTCATTTCCTCGAATCTGTTGTCACAGAGGGTTTTATTAAAAATAGTTGAGGTTTTTCTTTTTTCTCGGCGGGAGCGGGAGGAGGATGGCTGGAAATCACTTAACTCAGAATCTGCAGAGTAACTGCTAACAGCCGGCTCGAGTGTGACTGGAGCATCTCCAGCGCTGGGCCGGTGACCCAGCTCCCCGGGGGATGGCATGCAGGGGTGACACAGCCCGGGAGCCGGCGGGCACTGGCCCGGCTTGTGACAGCTAAGATTCAGAAGTCCTGGTTGAGGTCACCGCGCCAAGAGTCTTTATAATTCAGACAGGGCTGCGGGGCGTGTCCCTGTGGAAGCAAGGCAGCCCTGGGGACAGGGAAGAGACGGCAGAGCGACAGAGCGAGGGGCTCCTGCGCTGATGAGCCGAGAAAGCTTCCGGTCATTTGCGGAGCGTTTTCGTGGCCATTAACTTACACACAAGGGAAATGTCCTGCGCGGAAAGGGGCGAGGAGGGGAACGGCGGCGAGGAAACTCACTAGGGCACGACGTCCTGCCCTAGGACTGGCTCTAGACTTTCTCTGCAGCGCCAGGGGCGTCCTCGCCAACCGCTGAAGCGGGCGTGGGTGTGGGTGAAGGGCACGCACGTGTGCAGGAGACAGCACGTGGGGGAGGAGGAAGGAAGCGCCAGAGGGCCGGGAGGTGTCTGCCTTCTAACAGCCCCGACTCCAGAACCGAAGCCAGCCTGTGGAGTCCCCATGCCCCAACCACGCCCCCTTTCAAGGTCCCAGGACTTCTCTGCGGTCACACCGGCTGGGCTGTTAAATGTCACTGTGAGTTCTGGTGGGGAGAAGCCACGTCCAGACCTCAGCAGCCGGGAAGACAGAACACTGGATGTGAAGAGTACTAATCACATAGTTATAATCGAACGGACTCCACCCTTCCGTTCCAAAAGATGAAGATGGTGTCGGCTTGTTTCTTCCTTTTTATGTATTTGTCCATTTGTTCATTCATTCAGCAATCATATTGAAACTTCCCAGCTTGCTGGTCTTTTACTCAACGGGCCTTGGCATGAGATACAGTATCTCTTCATTGTCCAACACATATTTGCTGAGGCTCTAGTGTGTATTCAAGAAACTCTTCTCTGTGGCTAGATACATAGTATACTGGGACGCAGAGTCTGAGGAGCCAGTTAGTGATTTAGCGGAGAGGGGTGGATGTGCTCCTGTAATCCCTGCACTGGAGAGGCTGAGACAGGAGGATCGCCTCCAATTCGAGGCCAGTCCAAGTTACACAGCTAGACCTAGTCTCAGAGGGAGAGAGAGAGAGAGAGAGAGATAGGAGGGAAAGTTACCAACACTTACTATGTTTTAAAAAAGCTGGAGATGGTAGCCTAGCCGTTGACTACAACATCTTTCAACTCTGAAGAGTTTTATGATAAAATATTAAGGGGAAAAGCACTAGGAATAAGGTAGGGAGGCATTTGGGAAAAGTTCACTGAGAGCTCAGGGCATCGTCCCAAAGCCTAATAGGCCTTAGGTCGGGCTTATTAGAATTCCGCGAAAGTCCCTGCAGTCGGGAGCTTTTTTTCCCCCCCGGACAGAAGGACAGGCCGTGCGGAACCTGAGCGCAACCCAGCCCCACGATGCGAGGGGACAGGACCTCCGGCAGAGCCCTCTCACGTACCCTGGTCCTGGTACTAGGAGCCACTCTGCCCGTCAGAGCTGTCTGAGCTGCTTCAGAGACTGGCGAGCAGTCCCATAAAATACCTTGAAGGAAAAAACAACTTTTGTATTCTGTTAGTACTCAATTTTCTTTGCTTTCTTTTTTTTTTTTTTGAGACAGGGTCTCACTTTGTAGTTCAAGCTGGCCCTGAGCTCAGCCTGGAGCTCACAGCAATCCTCCTGCCTCTGCCTCCCGAGTGCTGGGATTACAGGCGTGACCCACCACCCCCAGCATTTGTGGTATGTAGTACTGATTGCTGGAGAGCGTGAGTCTCTATGACCTGCATTGTTTGTTGTGTGTGGTTACCAGGATCAAACAGGGGCTGCTGCACTTGCAAAGCAGGCAAACCACTGAACTAAATCCCTGGCCCCATTTGGCTATTTAAAAAAATTTTTTTTTCCAGAGCCAGGGATTTAGTTCAGTGGTTCTGGCACCTGGAAGTGCAAGGACCCAGGTTCCATCCCCGATAACCACATACCATACTGGGTGTGGAGACCCACACCCAGCAGCAACCAGTACCACATACCACAGTGCCGGGCGTGGTGGCTCACGCCTGTAATCCCAGCACTCAGGAGGCAGAGGCAGGAGGATTGCTGTGAGTTCAAGGCTGAGCTCAGGGCCAGCCTGAACTACAAAAGCAAGACCCTGTCTCAAAAAGAAAGAAAGAAAAAATTCTACTTGAGGCAATTAAAAGAAAATGCTGCTGATTTCGGGTCTCTCTCGGACTGTGGGGCTCCACCAGGTCAAGTTCAGAGGAACAGGCAGAAGTTACCAGTGTTACCCTGCCTTTCTTGGGGTGCTCAGTAAGGCTTTTTTCCAACTCAGCGCCTCAGGGTTTGTGTCTCTCCACTGAGGATTGAACTCAGGGCCTTTTCATTAAGCACATCCCCAACACTTTATTTTTCATTTTCTTTTTATTTTATGGCAGGTGGGATTCTACTTTGCAGTCCTCTTCCTACCTCAGCCTCCCAGAGTGCGGGGGTTACAGGCATGGGCTACCAAACCCAGCTCAGAGGTTTTTCTCTCTTAAACACTAAAGGGGCCTAGACTGTACAAGACATTGTTTTATGCATTTTACATCTAACAATTCATTTAAATTTCACCAAAAATCCTCTGCTGAAACAGCCATTACCCTGGCTGAGGCCGGAGTGTCCCCGAGCGTGGGCGGCCAGCCTGAACCACACAGGGAGACCTGACCTTATCATCTCCATTCAACAGAAGAGGATGAAGTGGCTGGCTTAGGGACCTGAACGTGAACACCAAAGTCTGCCTCTCCGGAGGGGGGGCTGCCTGTCACTGGCCGGTGCTGTCCTCCTAGCCAAGCGAAAATCCGATCTCGGAGAAGCTCGTTCGATTAAAGACATCCACGGCTCAGAATGCCATTGCTACTTTGACTTCCCCAAACCCCTAGCTCCACAAGGGCCTCGGTATTTCGGAGGTGAGATACCTTGTCTGGGAAGAGCGTTCGTTTTCCAGGGAAGGCGTCCTCCCAGGAGAGGCCCTCAGTCACCTTTCATTCTGGAGTCACTGGAGGACAGGCCTGCTAAGCAGACTGGCGTTCGGGGGTTTCCAAGACGGGAAATATCTGAAGCCAGCAGCTGGCACACTATTTTGGGCAAATGAGAAGGAGAAATAAATCTTATTTTTCTGAAAACACGAGTTTATAGCTCATTTAAATGGTAAATGATACTAAGGGATTTCGTTTTAAACCTTCCTAGCTTGTTCTGATTTTGTTTCTCAAACGTGGGACATCTTCTCCATTATTCGATGCATTAGTCCCTTCTCCCGTTTTTAAAAAAATTCCCCCTGGAAGAGGCGGCAGCGCCCACACCCCTCACCCAGGCCCCGCCCTGCGCCGCTCCGGGGCGGGCGTCTGGAAGGGGTGAGCGGGCAGGGGCGGGGTGGCGGCCCAGGCTCGCACCTTCCCAGGACCTCGGGCGGCGGGCCGGGCGGGCCGGGCCGGGCGGGGCGGGGCGGGGGCCGCGCCTGGGCGAATAGCAGCGCGCTGCCCGCGCGGATTGGAGCAGCGGCATCACGCTGACCCCGGCCTGGGATGTAAACCCCGCCGCCGCCGCGGGCAGAGGGAGACTTTCTGCAGCTCCGGGAAAGCCAGCCAGACCCGGCCCGGCCCGGAGCGGGGCCTCGATCTCGGCGGCGCGGCGGCAGGAGGAGCCCGGCGCGGGCGCGGAGCGCGCGTCGGCCCCGCGGCGGCGAGAGCCATGGCCGGGGACAGCGAGCAGACCCTGCAGAGCCACCAGCAGCCCAGCGGCGGCGAGCCCTTCCTGATCGGCGTCAGCGGGGGCACGGCCAGCGGCAAGGTGGGGCGCGCGTGGCGGGCGGCGCGTGGCCAGTCCCTCGCCGGGCCACCGCGTGGCGGCGCGGGCGCGGGCTCAGGCGCCGCGGTGGGGCGGGCGGACTCGACCGCGGCCCGGGAGCGGGGGACCCGGCGACCCGGCGACCCGGCCAGCGCCCCTCGCCCCGCCCGGCACCGTCCCCGCGTGGCCGGGCCCGGGGGGAGGGGCGGCCGCGGATGCGCATTGTTCCCGGGCCGGAGTCGCGCGGGGCTCCCGCGGCTGCGCCTGGCGCCCCGGCCTGGCCCGACCCGGGCGCTTCTCCCCCGGGGCCGAGGGCGTAGCGAGCCGGGACCTCGCCCGGGAGGGCAGCGCGCGGGGCGGGGACGCGCGAGGCGGCGTCCCGGGGACGGGGCACCCCCGGGGACCGCAGGAGCGCGGCGCGTCCGCGCGGAGAGCGCAGGTTCCGTCTGTTGGAGGCGGAAGCGTGGCTGGCTTCCAGGAGAAAGTTGTCGCGGCCCGGGCTCTGCGGCGCCCGGCTGGCTCGCGTCTCGGCGGCAGGCAGGGGGAAGGGGGCGCCGCGCGTGACGCCCCCGGAGCCGTGGTCTTTGTTTTATCCGCAAAGCGCGGAGAGGCGCCCTGGCTTCACCCCGGGGTCCTTCTGCAGGTGGCGCAGGGTGGAGCCCGCCCAGATGGTTCTTTCTCCGCTCCCTTCACTGCCTCAGACACGGGGCTCTGCTTCCCCACCTTGAACCCCGTCTCTAAGTTCCGTGGACGCCGCGGCCGCGCTGGCGGCGGGCCGGGCTGCCTGGCAGAGCGAGGCAGGAAGGCAGCTTGGCGCCATGAGGAGCGAGCCACGAGGTTGGCGCTGCGAGCCGCCTCCCGCCAGGCTCCTCCTCCATCTTGCTTTGACGTGTTCCCCTCCGGTCTGGACGACTTGGGCACCAGGGCCCCGTTCGCGGCTGGGGCAGGGAAACGTCCTTCCCTAAGGAAGTCCATGCCAACCTTGGCCCCGAGCTTTAGGGCCCCGAAGTTTAGGATCTGTTTGCCCTCAAGGTTAAGCGCTCCTCTCCACTGAGATGTAAGGTGTTCTTCACTGCACATCGGATGCCAGTCTTTTCTGAAAGCCCCCTTGTTTCTCGAACATATTCCTGTCCCAGGGCACCTATTTTTGTTTTTGGCTGTATTCCCAAGAGTGATGCCTGGCATCTAACTGAAGTCCCTCAGTCAGCCTGCAGTCCAGTCCTAGTAGAGGAAGAGACAAACTTGCAGCTGAGTGGAACATTTGGAAACAAAACGCGCCGGGTGATTTAAATAATTTAGTCTCGAAAGAGCTGAAAAGAGAGCCGAAAAGGTGGGGCGACCTTGTTCTCCCTCTCGTGGATCTCCCAGCCAGCCCTCGCCTTCAGTTGATGGTCCGAGTGAGCTGAGTCCTCGTGTAGGGACCGACCACGTGGGGTGGAGCGAGTTCCTCCTTCGCGCCTGTTCTCCCGGGTGAAGACAGCAAGTCTAAGAGCATGTGGTACGTTTTGGACGTGTGATACTTTGTTATTTAAGATTACTTCAATTATTTTTCTCTTCTTTAAAAAGGCCAAAGCAGCACTGCAAACTTGTGTAATTCCATATTGCTGTCGATTTGCTGCAACTTTATTTTGACTTATTTTATTTAAGTTTTTTGAGTCAGGGTCTCTTTGTACTTCAGGTTGGCCTTGAATTCATCGTATAGCCCATCCTGACCTTGAACTCTTAGCAATCCTGCTGCTTCTGCCTCCTAAGTGCTGGGATTACAGGCGTGAGCCACCACGCCCGGTATTTATCTTGATTTATTATTCCAGGCTTGTCATTCCTCCAAGGAACTGGAAATTAAGTGCTGCTCCCCCTCCCCACTCCCCAGTAACCAGGCCTGAGCCCAGGGCCTGGCCATAGAGCTGCCTTCTCAGCCCAGTCTATTTTTTCTGTACCGGGAATCGAACTCAGGACCTTGCACTTGTCAAGAAGCTGTGCACCACTGAACCCCCTCCTGGCCCTTGTTAATTTTGGGACAAGGTCTCACTAAATTGCTAATTTCCCAGGTTGAGCTTGAATGTGGTCCTCCTGCCTCAGTTTCCCAGACTGCTAGGATTAGGGGATGAGCCGCCACACCCAGCTGGTTTTTTTTTTTTCCTCCTGTTTTTAAAGGCTAACATCAGCAAACTGGATCTTCTTTGGAGGTCTCAAAACCTGGACGTGGTGGCGCAGAGGGGCTGGGAGCAATCAGGTTGAAATTTGTGTGTAGGGAGTTTTGGACAGGCATCCCCAAGTGACAGTTTTGAGACAGAGGGAACCTGAGCGCTCTGGAGCTCAGTCGTCTCATGTGTTCTCTCTGCTGAGCTGAGTGCGGCGCCCACGGCTGTCCACGCAGGCTCATCTTGTGGGAGTGTTTATTTTGAGTTAGAAGTACACCCTGCCACTACGGTGTCGGTCTTGGCCATTTCTTCCCTCTCCTGTGCTTCCTTTCTAAGCAAAAGTAGTTCTTTTGGGGACCAGGGGGGCCTTTTCCTTTCTGATTGTAGTTTGTGTCAGTGTTATGGCTGCCAGAGTATAAGTATTTTACCTCAGACCAAATTATTTTGGCCATGGAAGGCAAGATAGTGACAGCGGCCCCGTGTATCACGTTTTTTTTTAGTTCTTTTAGTTGAAGATGAATTGGAACTTGAGGGTTAACTTTGCTAGACTGACATGGTGAATTGTTGAAAAACTCATTTTAACATTGTGGTGGGTTGAGAAAATTATTCTGATCTTTGCCCCCAAACCAAATGCTTAGCTCAGTGGCATTGACATCTGCCTGGCAAGATCAAGGTTCTGAGTTTGATCTCCAGTACTGCAATTAAAAAAAAAAAACCCGAATTCATGTACTTCCTCCTGCTAGATGTCATACTGGAGAGAGGCAGACCCAGACATGGCTCACGTCCGTCAGTGTCCCTGACTCATCTGTGCTGTTCCTCTGTCTGACCGGTCCATGGCCCTCCTTTTCTCCGCGGGGCCCAGAATACAGCGTATTGTGAATTCCCTGGCCTGCAAGTACACCCCGCTCTGTATTTTTCTACACAGACCAACCGTACACAAGTACAGTATTATCTTTTGTTTTGTTTCCTTGAGACACGGTTTCGCTATGTGATTCCAACTAGCCTTGGACTCCCCGTGTAGCTCAGGCTGACCTTGATCCTCCTGCCTCAGCCTCCTAAGTGCGGGGTTATTGGCATGTGCCTGCACATCTGGCTTGTAATGATAGCTGCCAACTGCCATCACTGAGACTTCTCCCTGGTCCTCTGTCCGTAATGCGCGGTAGGCCGGGGGCTCAGCAGGGTTACTCCAAAGAGTTTTATTCATCATGACCATGTTTTCTCTTTTCAGCTTCCATAGAGTTATGACAGTTTACCTTGCCCTCTATGTCTTTATTCATTGGTTTCTCTGTAATTTATGTTCTGTAGGATATTACTGAAATGTTACTGAAAAGTTTGGGACTAAGGGAACATCGAAATAGAAGGAAATGAGCAAGTGCCGGGAGTTTAGCTCAGTGGCGTTGTGCCTGTCTGGCAAGTGCAAGGTCCTGAGTTCAATTTCCGGTACTGCATCCAAAAAAA
>PVIR01046655.1:0-10145 GCA_004026965.1 Petromus typicus
TCGAGTGGTAGAAATACACATATCTTACCACAAGGTGGCAGAAGAAACACAGTTTAAGTAGCCTCAATAATTGGACTCAAATCCCTCAAATTTTCAAGCAACTTAGAAATGTATGCTTCAACTCACAATAATTCCTTAGGACTAACAGTAATTTAATTTAAAAGTCCCTAGAAAACATATCATTAAAATATATCAATAATAATATAGGATGAGAGTCTAGGGAAATATTTAACCATTGAAACAGAAGAATGAATATATATATATATATATATATATACATATATATGTATATATATACACACACATGTGCATATACATATATACACATATGTATATATGTGTACATGTACATATATACATATATACATATACATATATACATACATATGTATATATACATATATATATTTTTTAAGTTTTCAGATACCTTATATACTGATTAAAGGTAGGTCACATATATCTCTAGGCTGATAAGATGAGTAAGGCAGTTCAGTTGTAATTTCAGTCTGGAAGTTGTCCAGATAATAAATTCATGAGAATTATGGATTCTTGGTCCTGTAGCCACAAGAAAATTTCTCCTTTCAGTTTCACTCTAGAAAAGAAACTATTTGAAGCACTGGAGTACAGATAGCTGATGTTCTAGAAAACTTAAAGGTAGGTCTTCTGTCAGGTATCTAGAAAGGAGCAGACACCAAGGCTCCTGCTGTATCAGTCATTTTCCTGTTGTTGAAACACAATCCCTTAAACCCATAATTTAAAGAAGGAGGAGTTACTTTGGGCTCACAGTTTTGGTGGAGTCAGTCCTTGGTTGGTTAGCTCCAGAGCAGAAACAGCATGACAGAATGGCATAGCAGAGGAAACCTGTTCACGTTGTGTGGCCAGGAGGCAGAGAGAGGAAAGAGGATCCAGGGATGAGAATGCACACATTGAAATCATGAGACTTTTGGGTACAGTTTAGATCCAAATCATACACCAAATTAACTGATTTATTTTTGGACAACAGCAGCTTTTAGACTATGTATTTAACATGCTTGTATTTTAGACAAACATACTAAAAGAAGGTATCATACTCCAGTATGGGCCTAAAGTGTCTTAAACACACACACACACACACACACACACATGGATCTTTGGACTATTATCTCTTGGTGGCCCATTCAAGCAAACTGGTTCCTACCTAGGTACCTACATAGATAGATGGTTTGACAAATGGGGTTATAAGACAGAGAGTACAGTGGTTGCCAAGAATTTGATTTCTCCTTCTACAATAAACGTGCCTCCCAGTTAAGATCTGGATGGAATAAAAACTACTTCTCTAAGCTTAATCCATCAAATAGAGAAAGGCTTTCAGCTGGTTGTGGCCTCATTATTGACCTATAGAGTCTAACTACTGCAAGGTGCATCTGAAGCCCTCGGAAGGAGGTGTTCTCCACCCTTTCTGTCTCCCTTCTGTCCCCCTTCTCATCCCTTTTCCTGTCCCCCTTCTTGCTGATGGAAGGGGAACATAGATGAAAGGGTCTCCCGCAGCTGTCTCCAAGGACTCAATGGCCTTTCAAATGAGGATCAACCATTTAAAAGACTCAGTCAGACAAAGCATAATTAAAAAATAAAAATCCCCTTCCAAAAAAAGAGGAAGCAGGAGAACCAAGTTCCTGATACCCTGGAAAGACAGAGCAATCTTGCCTTGCTTACTTGCAGTAATACAAGAAAGAGGAGCATAACTTTGTCCTTTAGAAGATACTGTTTGAATTTTTAATGCTTGCAGCCAAAACTTAGTCCTAAGTAATCCAAAATATCAGCTGAATATTAATTAAATATTGTGAAATGTTCACTTGAAACTCTATATTTCTTATTCTAGTCTTTTGTGGGCTAAGGAAAAGTCAGATGTCTGACATTTACAACAGAATTATATTTATAAATTTGTCTTTATCTAAGGCAGAGGAGAAAAGTGCAACTAGTCATTCCAAAGTTTATATGAAAAGAAACCTGTCGGAAATGAGAGTGAACTTTGGGGAAAATAGCACAGTAAAATATATTAAAACTTGTTTCGCTGAGATAAACTCAAAGCAGAGAAAGTACCTTATCTATATTGAACCTAGGAAATATATAAAGTGCAAAAGACCAAAAAAGATTTCTAAGTTAGAAGAAAAGCTGAGATACTTTTTTGCATGCATTTTCTATGATTTTACACATAAAAAATAACAGTGTTGGCAGTTTAGTTTAAAAAGTTCAACTCAGTGGAAAGCCAGCAAGCTACAGTGTACTGTGGTCTTTGTTAAAATACAGCTCTTGAGAAGAAAGGAATGTGAAAAGAATCTGTTGGTGGTGAAAACAACCCTTCTTGGGAATTAGGGTGTGATTACAAGAGTCTTCGGCCATATCGGTGTGCACTGGCCTCTGTGGGCTACATGACCCTATGCAGCTGTTCTGTGCAGCTGTCTCTTTCCTGATGTAATCAACAAGAGAACAGAGAAGCTTTCATACCTGGTGGCCATTTGAGGTTTTTATGTTGACAGATTGCAACTGCTTAGGATGGCTATGCCCAAGGTCAAGTGGGGATTTTTATGTTGAGTGTCCAAAGTGTTTTTGAGGGGTGCCTTTGAAAACATTTGGTTAGAGGGAGAAAGCAAGGCTGTGAGGATGAGGGAAGGACCTGCTCTATGTCCTAACAGCAGACTCAGCCAGTCGTACAGAGTTTTGCATTTGGTTTTACTCTTCTAAGTTTTCCTATAATAAGAGGCTCAGTACTACCTTTTTACTTCCGTATCAGAGCAGGATCTCTCCAGGGAAGAGGTGTCTCTTTAATCAAAGGCATTTCTTTCCATGGCAGGATGCACTGTGAGCAGTCAGTGCTCTCCAGAGATCAGGGAATGAGAATGTTCTAAAGAAGGTATATGATGGCAGCCTATGGCATCCACTAGTACAAGTACGTTCCTAGGAAAGTGGACATCCATTTAGTTGGCCTTAAATAAATGCACAGACCTCACAAGAGGCAGTGTGGAAAGCATAGGTCACAAAGTCAGGGCAAATTTATTTTAAATGTGTGTGGGATTCTTTAAAGAATGACCTTCACTTAGATCATGTCAACTAACGTTCTATTATGGACAGAATGCTCTTAGATATAGATTCTTTTAAAACATTCAGCAGCAAAGATTCAAGGCTAGATTTGGCCTGACTTTCAGTCCAGACTAAGTATGCAGCCTTGGTAAGGTTCTCAGATTTGATTCCTCTTCATATTATGTTGAACTGACTTCAAAATTAAAAGGTGGACCAGTGAAAAAATGTACCCTAAAACTCTGTGTCTTGTACAACAGTGTAAGAGTCATTTCCTACTGAATAGTTTCAGTTTTCCTGTAATGCTCTGATAGCTTAGATTTGTGAGGCTCACATTTAGGCTTCACATGTGATAAATTCTGCTAAGGACCAACCAAAAAAGGAACAGGTAGCCTTTAATTCTTGAAATGCTAGACTATGCAATTTGGATAAAATTTCTTTTAAAAAACAGGAAAAAACAAGAAAAGTATAAAATGGAATCTACTTTTAGATGCTGAAGAACCAACAAAAAATGAATTTTGGGGCCAATATAAGAGAGAAAAATAAACTCATGGAAGTGAATCCTGTACAGACATTCCTCATTTAATGACCTACCCTAAGTCTGAGTTGTTCTGACTCACAATTAACGTGTGTTGGTTGCAGTCATGACCCACCATCTGTACAGTCATATAATCTTATTTATAAAGCCTCTATTTATTTCTTGTACAGTATACCTTATTTACACGGTACTCTAAATTTTCCTGATTATGCTATGTTATATATATATATATAATATTATATGTTACATGCTGTATTTGGAGGCTACTTACCCACTAAGGGTATCTGCTTATTCTAGGAGAGGCATCTTGGAATACTGAGAAGCAAAGCCACTGACAGACTTTGCAGACCCTCCAAGACATCACTGAAGCCCACATTTTCCACTGGTACCTTGAAGGGTGACATTGTAGATGTAAGTGTAGCACAGGTGGGTCATCTTTGCAGGGATTATAGCACAGGTGCAAATTAGCTTAATTCCTGAAACCAATGCATTAATTTTGGATTACCAAAGGCTGTAAGAAAACATAGAGGAAGACTGCATCATCCTAAGCTCCAAATTGTCTCTGCATTTTATTTTACTATAAATTAATTGTAGGAAAATATTGACATATGTAAATGGAAACATTGTGGGGATGGTTCAGTTTTTTGCAGAGCAAAGAGAAGCATCTGGAGAATCATCTAAGAAAATCTTTTAATGTTGTCTTCACTTTGCAAATACTGTAGCAAACTTAAATATGGCAGTTGAATATTCATATGGAGTGCTCAGTGTGATGACAGTCAATATAAGGCATTATTTAGGACTTGAATTATAAAACTGAGTAATTAGCATTATTATTGGTAATATATTCAATAATTTTAAATAAGGAAAAATACGATTTTTTTCACTAAAGTTGGATGATAGAGGCTTGGATATAAACCAAGTAAACATTATATGACTAACTTATGCTTTTCTACATGTTTATGGTGCCTCCTAAAATATCCAAAGCACTGAGGAATTTTTCTAGTATGTGAGAGTGACTGTAAAAGGCACCATAAGTCACTAACAGGCATGTTACCAAAGACGAATGTGGAAGAGAATGATTTGATGATTCGGGAATCTAACAGAGTCACTATGCTTGGAGAATATAATAACAGCAACTTAAAATTGTTCCTTTTTCACAATAAAAAAATAAATACTATTAAAAGACTCATATCACAGTGACATATGTGTACCCATGTTTATAGCAGCTCAATTTGTGATTGCTACATCTTGGAAACAACCCAAGTGTCCGTCAACTGGAGACTGGATAAAAAAGCTGTGGTTCTTCTACAGAATGGAGTATTACTCTGCTATAAAAAATGATAAGTTTGAATCATTTCTACTTAAATGGACATATCTTGAGGATATCCTCATAAGTGAAATAAATAAGGCACAGATAGGTACGTATTGCATCTTTTCTCTGGTATGAGAAAATAAAAATGTAAATGAGTCCTAGCATTGTATGTTATATATTGTGAAATAGAAAATGCTCAATGTAAAATAGAGAGAAGGGAGAAAAATGATGAGATTATAACAAAAAAGTAAGGAAACAAATTTTATGTATATGGGGGGTGGTAGGGTGGGTGGGGCTATGGGAAAAAATGCGAATTAAGTTGTGTCTTATACTGGTACAAATCCCCATTATGGAGTGCAATCATGATGTGTATATGCAATGTACCAATAAAGATTAAAAAATTTAAAAAAAAGACAGAATCACAAACTCATGCTAATACTTCAGGGAAGAAAAAAATACCCATTATCCTTAGAAAGCATCAAAGGAATAGCAGAAATGGTTGGTATTGTGTGGCTAAATTGTAAAAAAGTTCAAGGGAGCAAAATTAAAAGTAATTAAATAAAACAACTTCTCCAAAATGTGAAAAAAAATAAAATAAATACTGACACAATGCAAGAAAGTGAATGTTTAAAAATTCTATGGCTTTGTACATTCTTCGGTCTGTGCATATTATTTTAAAAAACCTTGATAGTGAAAGATATCACAAAGTTATTGTCATCTAGTTTTAAAATATCATACAAGAAAGATACCAGTTTTCAGTCTTGGGAAAACATTGGCAGTATAAATATAAATTTAATTTATATTTAATTTATGCTGATGAATTTATGATGATGTAGCCTTAATACTGTTGTTTATTCAGAATTTATTTGTGTTAGTCTGTAATTTTTTAAGTAGAAATTAGAAACAGTCACTCTCCTTTATCCACAATGGGTGTATTCTGAGGATGCCAGTGGGTGCCCAGGAGGTACAGATAGACCAATTTGTACATTCATCTATGATAACATTAAGTTATTTGTTAAGCATGTTAAGACATTAACAATAATAATGTATTGAACAATCATAATAATATACTCTAATAATAGGGAAATGTAGCCCCTCTCTAAATATCTCAGTCTTCCGCACTCACACGTCCTTTTGTGATGTTCTGAGATGATGCATTCCTACACAATGAAGTGAAGGGAGGTGAAGGAAGCACCACGGCAGTGTAATGTTGGGTTACATCAAGGGTTCAAGTAACATTGCGGGCTGTAGATTTAAGCTCACTGGCATCATGCCTGTCTCAAGGAATGTTAACCCTCAGAGAAGACGTGTGAGTCAGCTCTGCCATTGCTGCCCAGAAGACCCAACACATAAAAGTTTAAAGAGAAAAAATTTAATTTAGCTCACAGTTCAGGAGATTCAGTCCATGCCCTTCTGGCTCCAAGGAAGAAACATTATGTTGCAAGGGCCTGGCAGAAAAAAGTGCTCCTGTCCTGGCAGCACCTTTAGCTACTGAACTTATCAAAGATGCAATCCACTGAGCAGTTGATTGTCCTCTGAGCCAGTCAATTTTCAAAAACCCCTTATCTGAACACATGAGAATTAGGGGGTGAATTTTAAATCTAAATCAGAACAGAAAGATTATTCGAACATAAGCACTGAGAATCTTATAATAGCTGACCTGCTAACCAAGACCACTAAGTGACTATGGGGCAGAGGGTATAGAAAGCACAGATACATCGGACAAAGGAATGAGTCACATCCTGAAAAGGATGTGGCACAAACTTACAACACACTGGTCAGAATGTTGCACAATTCAAAACATAGGAACTATGGTTTATGGAAATTTCTATATATTTTTAGACCATAGTTGACCACATGTAACTAAAACAAAGTACAGTAAAACCATTGATATGGGGGGTGTTTTTATTACTTTTCCAGTTGCTGAGACAAAATACCTGATACCCAAAGTTAAAAGAGGAAAGATTTACTGTAAGTCACAGATTGTAGAGATTTCAGCTCATAGTTGGTTTGATCCAAGGCAGGATGGCATCGTAGAAGAGAAATAGTTCATGGCAGGCAGAAAGGGGAAATCAACAAAGCAGCAAGCAGCAAAATAGCAAAGCAACAAGCCATGCCAGCATTCCTGTAACTCTCCTTAATATTCCATTCAGGCTACACACTCTTAGGGCAGGTCGCACTCACAACCAGGGTGGATCTACCCATTGTCTACACTCAGAACTGTGCCAAACCAGTCAACAGACCAAGCTACTAATCACACCCCTTGACCTGACATCGCACATTCTAGATCCAACCAGCTTTGAAAAGCTTCACCTATGATCCTTTGCAGCTTTGAGGGGGCAATTAGACACAAGCTACAACGGGGTGATCACTGAATTAACAATATATTACATACTGGAACACAAGGCAGAAATATGGTTGCAAAAATATCTTTGAGATTGGAGTGCTCATGGAATTTAAGTAAAATTAATGCTAAAAGCAGAGTGGTATGAGAATTCCACATGCACATGTATAATTCTCTACACATTTCAAAGAATTAAGATATTCCTTAAGAAAAATGAAATGATAATATCCTGAAAAAGATAGCCTTGTGCTTAATACATTGGAGTTTTTTAAAAAAATTTTAAAACAGACAAAAAAACCACTTTGGCTTCAAGTTTTACATTAATTCTATCCTGGATTTACATGCTAGTGCAGGACTTAGAAATTGATCCTGTAAGTGAAACCTTGCAAAAATATCTCAGTAATCCATGGGGAAACTCTTCTGATTATTTTGTGACCTTTAAAAATTTTTGTCAAAATATTCTTAAAATTCTTTAACTGTTGATTGTGTAAATGTAGGGGAGTAAAGAATAGTAAAAATAATTTAATTTAATTAAAATTTAAAACATTTTAATTTAAAACATTAGGGGTATCAGGGATTAGAGTGTTTTAACTTCTAAAGTGTTTTGAACAGTGCTTGACTGTTAGTCACACAATTTAAAGATATGGGATGTGTTCTCTTGTGTTTGTAAATTTTGTACTTGGGCTGAATGTGGATCAGCTTCCAACAGTTCATATTTTGAGTTTTCAAAGTATCATTAGCACTTTCTGTAAGAGTTCCTTTACTGTGAAGGTTTCTGCTATGTCTCTCCATGAGCACACCACTCTCCCTATTACAGTCTTCATTTGGTCAATGTCTTTGTGTCTCCCAGTAACTTGAGCTCCTGTCTACAGTCTCCCAAATAGCACCACCAATACCATTTCCTAGTAGTTATTTCTTCTAATGCATCTTTGGCATTAAATTGAAATGTCACTTGCAGCATTGTCAGTTTTCTACACTTTTGCTGCCTGGAGCTCTTTCTAATATCCATTCATGTTAAATGTCATTGGATTTATCACTGGGACATAGAGAAATAACATAACTCCATGGTTTGCTGACTTTGCAAAGGATAGGACAACACAAGACAAGACAAGACAGAACAGAGCAGAGCAACAATCACTTGCACACTTTGAAATAAGTGATATAACTGATCCTTGATCATGTGTGTGTTTGTTATTTCCATGGTGATTTGTGAACTGAAGAACTAGTGTTTGTGCATCAGGCAATTGTTAACAGTGACCAAACCCTGGCAACTAAAATTTGACCTATTCCTTTGGAGGATTGGTTTTATTTAAACCATGGAAACTTAACACAGTAAATTTGGAAATTTGTGTGTTTCCAAACGTTGCAAAGCAAATGGCTACATCAGCAAAAAGAAGACTATGTTGACTGTAGAGCCTCAGACCTCAGCTTTGCATTTGCTCCTGCTGGGTGACTTTGTGTTGTTATCAGTGTAGAAACATTTTTTATTTGTTTCATGCATTGGACATTGAAAACAAGTAGAATGACTGTGTTGAACTCCAAATTCTAGTGGGGACTCCCCTGTGATTAATATTTTTTGAAAGAATAACTTAAAAAAATCTGCCCAAAGCCTAGGTTGATCACAAGATTCTGTTTTCTCTCTCCTCAACCAAGTTTGTCAATGGTAATAGATGATCTCTTTGAATTTGCACATTCATTGCACATATATTATAGACTAAACTGATGGGAACAAGCTCCTGACAGTGTCTCAGGAATTTCAACTGCTAGCTTTCTCTCTTTCTTTTCATTCCCTCAGTCTATTTATTATGTTCCTTGTGGATTTCCTTACCATGTGAATTCACTGTAGGCAAGTATGAATCATTTTTAAATAATCATTTATCCATTATCTATATATTTTGCTGTTTTAAAGTATTATTCCTATATTTCATGTTGCAATCTAAATGGTTTATAGATTGACTTACAAAAATCTAAGGCTTGACTGATAATTCTCCAGAATTCAAAATTTAGGTACAGTGAGAGTGAGCCTTAGCATGAATGGGTAGAGTTTAGGTGGAATTGATGTGAGACAGAAAGGAAAACCAAGGAATTCAGATAAAGGGTGAGGGCAACATGTGAAAACACACACACACACACACACACACACACACACACACACACACACACACACACACACACTGAAATGAGGACATAGTAGCAGAGAAGAGAACAAAAGGACTATATAAGTGGAAATACAAAAGAACACAGATCAAATCAAGGAATGGTAAGTTTGAAATGGAATTAGAGACTATTGAGTTTTTCCAATCTTGTCATTTTACAGTATAGAATTATGGCCGCTACGAAGCAGTCCACTCAGCACTTCATCCGGATATCGCAGCTGGGTCCTTTCAACTGCTGTACGTGGGGCAGAAAAAAAGGCAGACTACAGACAGAACTGGCAGGGCAGAACAAAGCAGAGCTGAAGGGGAAACGAAAAGCCCCGATTGCAAGAGACACACGGTTGTGGGAGGCTGCGGGGTTTCTCTGAGAGGGAAGTGGGCAGCGGGTGGGTTTTCTGCTTGTGGGAAAGGGAAGGCAGAGCACAGTGTGAGGTGTGTGGGACAGGGAGATGATATCAGAATCCTGAGGAGAAGCTTCGCCTTCCAGGGAACCAAAACCACCCCGGGGTGAACTTTGGGGAGGGCCCAGAAGAGCTCACGGAAAGGTGAATATGGAGGTGCTGAGGTCGAAGCACGAACAGAGCCCACGAGGAGGCTCAGCGAGCCTGGAGATAGATGAAGTATGCTAGGCTCCCCCAGATAGCGAGACCCACTGCACTGGCTGGGCTTTAGAACAGGGTGGTCCACTCTTCTGATTCCTCTTTTCCAGAGGTCCTATTTGACAAACTTCTCTCCTTAGAA
>PVIR01046656.1:0-10128 GCA_004026965.1 Petromus typicus
TCCTGCAGTGTTGATGAATACATGGATAATGGCCGTTGCTGCAAGTTGTGTCCTGAGGGTGAGTCCTGGGGTGGGACCCAGTGCCAGTGTGGACTCAGGTGGCCACTGGAGCAGACCAGAGGTTGTGCTTGTCAGGGCATGTGACGACCAGGGACTGTACTCAGCTGCTGCCTAGACTTAGAACTCTAGACAGGTATCTCTTGTCCCGAGTAAGGGGGACCCCGCATATGTACAGTAGAGCACGTGTATCTGTTTGTACTGAGTGAGTAGGGCATGTTCAGCAACTCCCCTTGGGCTGTGGTGACCCCAGGAAGCAAGGGCTAAACCCTAAAGAGGTGGCAGGGAAGGTACAGGGAGGATAAATATCCTAAGGAGACCACCAGAGCAGTTGCTCACCTAACCATGTCTAGGAACTTGTAACTTCCAGATGTTACTTTGAACTTAACTCCATGACATGAGCATTTCTGTTGATTCGTTTGAGGCATGAGCCTCCTGGGACTGGGTAGAGAACACGGTCTATCCCCTGAGCCCGATGGGTCCTGGAGGAGGACCTCACCTCTGCCCAACCGCTTGTACAGGATACTATGTCGGGAAGAGCTGTCAGATACCCCACACCTTGGGAAAGTGTGTCCAGTGTGACCAAGAAACCTTCACAGCATTTCCCAACGGCCTGAACTCTTGCCTCTTCTGCACCACCTGCGGTAAAGGTGAGTCTGAAAGGATCTGGCCGTGACATCTGTACCCCTAGACCCAGTGATGCCCTTGCTAGGAATGTGCCTCAAAGAAGAAATGGAAGCTGAGCCTCGATCTTCAGATGTTCACTGTTTAGCTTTGAAAACAGAGAGAAGACAAATACAGGAATGAAGCAGTCATGAACAGACGCCACAGAGATGTAGGGGGTGCATTTTCACCGGCATAAAAATTGTTCCTTCTGCATTGTCAGAGTGACAATAGTGTAACGACAACCTTAATGATACCCTGACTGAAAATCAAAGCATTTTCTTGCCATTTTCTATCATTTTTTTTTCTAAATGGAAATAGCCAATTCAATCTGAGGAACTCACAAAATACATATAGAAAGAAGACAAAGCTCAATTCCTAGAAAACAAAAGCAACTTTTTACTATGAAAGTTTTCAGACATATGGAAAAATGCAAAGAATACAGCAAATGTCTCCCATGGATCTTCTTTAGACTAAACACGAACCCATTGCCCCTGCTCTGGCTGGTTAATTTCCGTACAGGGGACAACGCCATGTTCCCATTTCTAGAACCTGCGGAATCATGTGTGTGGGGAGGTCAGGGTCTTCAGCTTGAAATGATCCCAGTGTTTCTTCGACTGCAGGCCAGGAAATGGTGAAGCCGTGCACCCGGACCAGCGATCGGATGTGTCAGTGCAAAGAGGACCATTTCTCCCCAGAGCTTGGGTTTGAATTCTGCGTGCCATGTGACAAGTAAGTGACAGGGGATTCTGCTTTATCGGCTGAGATGCAGGCAGTCAGTGCATCTGCAGCAACCCCCAAGAGATGGCACCCACCATGGCCAAGTGCTTCTCTATCCTCCCAAAATTCAGCCATGCCCATCACTTTCCAGACTATTCCTACTTGTTTGTTTGTTTTTAATCTTTTGAGATAAGGTCTCACTTTGTAGTTCAAGCTGACCCTGAACAAACTATATAGCCCAGGCCAGCCTTGAGTTCATAGCAATCCTGCCTCTGCCTCGCAAGTACTGGTGTGAGCCACCACGCCCAGCCAGGCTATTCCTATTTGTACACATTCCATTTGCCCCAGTTCTTTTGCTTCATCCTGCGCTTTTCTGATTGGCTTTTGATTCTGATGTGTTCCTTGGCCCTCGCATGCCTCACTTTCTCCACACGGCTGTGCCCCTCCCTGTCTCTGTCATGGCCACTCATTCCTCAGGCCTTTCTGCTTCCCTATTTGCTGGTCAGCTCCTGGCTGTCAGGCCCGCTGCATTCCTTCCTGGGTTTTTTTCTTACTTTTTCCTTTGTTCTGCATCTAATTCCCTGGGAAATGGTGCTGGAAGTGGCTTTGCTGCGTTGTCTGATGAAGGCCCTGCTCCCCCTCATTGTCCTCTGATGGGCTGCAGTGAAAGCTACACATCAGTACCTCTGCCCAAAGAAGTGTGAGGATCCGCATGATGCCTCCCCCACTGCAGAAATCGGGTGCTGAAAGACCTGCAGCAGCCTGAGGGCCCTAGAACTCACCCCGCCAGCATCTCCTAGGCTGCTTTCTGTCAAAAGGCAGCAAATGGATAGCCTGGGCAGGAATTTCAGTTCCCAAAGGGTGTTTTTGGAGATTTCTGCAGTGTTTTCTACTTGGGGTCTGGAGTTAAGTTCTAAGAAGAAGCGTCATTCACTCCCAGGAGAGGTGGAGAACCCAGATTATAAGCAAGAGGTAGCAAAGGGAAAAAGAGAGCTTCAGGGGAATGTCAGGCATGATTTGTAGATAAATGCATGATTTTCACACACTGTGAAATGCAGAGTTTAATGCTATCAGGGAGCTGATGAGTAAACAAGTCCTCCTGCATTCAGGCCTCGTGGAACTAAGTGCCTAAGAAGAGCAACAGGCCTGCAGTGTGTAGTGCTGAGGAAGGAACCCTGAAATCTCGGGGCTCTGCTAAAAACAAGCCAAGTTCAGTTTTTGCTGTATGCATAGGGCACCAATGAGGCTGTCTATATTCACAGAAGTCAACTTAGGCCCCTAGTGGGAACCACATTAATGCTGTCCTAGATGCTGGTCAGGCTGGGCACAGTGGGGAGGCTCTTAAGCAGCTGACCACACTGCACAGTGCTCCCAAGAGGAGGCACCGAGAGATGGCAAAGCCACTTTTTGTGGGAGATGACAGGCACAGTCCCAGGGGAATCTATAACTGAGGCTATCTCTCTCCAGGTGTTCTGAGGGGTCTTCAATACTGCAGGAGTGCAGCTCCACCTCAAATAGAGTCTGCGGTGTAGCCAATTCGCGTAAGAGGTTTTTGTTTGTTTGTTTTTAACCTGGCTGTTTATCATTGAGTTGCAATTCAAATAATATGAAATTAACCATTTTATTTTTATGCTCTTCTTACTAGTTTATATTGTTTGCACAGATTAATGGGTTTCATTTTTGTAGATTTGTACGTGTATTTATTTAACAAGGTGTGATCATTTTCACACATACACCTCCTCCCCCCCCCGGTTTTTATTCCTCATACAACCCTCCTAAAAACAAGCATTTAAAAGTTAATAAAGTCAGCGATAGGAGTTCCATGTGTGGCAGCAGGGCCGGGCTGCGAGCGAGCCTGAGCATGCCCGGCCATGAGACAGCCATACCTCCTGGGGTTCGGGCGCGAGCAGCTCTCTGCCAGGAGGGGACAGGCCAGTGGACAAATGGGTTGGAGCGCGCCGGAAACGGCAGGCTGCTTCCGGCCGGCGGCAGGAGAGCCACGGACGCCCAGACTAGCGGCCACGAGCTTCTATTGCAGTCCCGGCGCGAGGAAGCCCGGCTGAGTTCAGAAATACGCTTTCAGGAAATGGCTTTTAAATCTAGGTTGAATTTTTAAATCTTCCTCTGTGGATTGGCAACATTTTTAAAACTGTTCTCAACTATTCAGTGTTTTGTTGGGAGAACAACCCAGCCTAGTAGTCTTCACAATGCAAGACATTCAGATGATAATGGGAAGAATCATTTAGAAGGACAAACAAACTTCAATGCAAATTCCAGTCAACACAAAGATGAGAACACAGACATCGCTGAAAACCAGCACCAGAAAGTTAAATTCTTTTTTGGGTTATAAAGGACCTCACAGTCTAAAGAAAACGGCCAAACACGTCAAAGTTAAATGAGCCCAGCATTGTAATAAAGTGTCATTTATGAGTTCAGAAGAAAATACCCAATGTGGGATTAAAAAACAAAGAAGGCACAGATAGATCAACTGTACTGGAAAACAAAGCTTTTCAGTATGTTCATGACCATTATTTAGAAGATACGGATCGGTTTGTGAAAGAAGATGATGATAAATATGTCATACTAAACAATTTGAGATGGCTTCTTTAAAAATACAGCCTTCAGGGCTGGGGATCTAGCTCAGTGGTTCCGGCGCCTGTCTTGCAAGCAGTGCCTGTCTTGCAAGCTCAAGGGCCTGGGTTCAATCCTTGGTAACCACATACAATACTGGATGTGGAGACTCATGCCCAGCAGCAATCAGGACCACATACCACAGTGCCGGGCGTGGTGGCTCATGCCTGAGACCGTCTCTCAAAAAAACCTTTAAAAAAATGTATATATATACATATATATGTATATATATGTATATATTTTTATATATGTATATATATATGTATATACATACATATATATGTGTATATATGTGTATATACATATATGTGTGTATATATGTATATATACATGTATATGTATATATTTTATATACATATATATGTATATATTTTATATATAAATATATGTATATATTTTATATATAAATATATGTATATATTTTATATATATATCCTTCAAGAACCCATTTATTTGGGGAGTAGATTGAAGCCCTATGTAAAGCAAGGTGACATGAGTGGAGGAGCGGGATGTGTACTAAGCCACAAAGCCTTGAAGAGATTTATTGATTCATTTAAAACAGAAAAATGTATGCACAGTTCTTCCACTGAAGACGTAGCACTGGGAAAATGCATGGAAGTTGTGAATGTAGAAGCTGGAGATTCCGGAGACACCACAGGAAAAGAAACTTTTCTTACTTTCTTTTATTTTTTTATGTTTTATTTTTTAGGACAGTCTTGCTTTGTAGTTCAGGCTGGCCCTGAGCTCACCATGTAGCTTAGGTGAGCCTCAAACTCACAGCAGTCCTACCGCCTCTACCTCCCTAGTGAGTCACCATGCCTGGCGTTGTAGTATGTGGTTACCAGGGATTGAATTCAGGACTTCCGGAACCACTGAGCTAAATCTCTGGCCCTGCTTTAAAATTTTAGAAGGAAATTCTGGTGCTCAGTATTTATAAATTTATTTGCAGTATGATATAAATGAACCACTCTCCCCACACAGTTGTCTAATGAAATTTGCTGTGATTATTTATAATTAGCAGTATTTCTTAAAGAAGTCAGAGTAACAATGGCACTTATGACAAATGGTAAAACTACATTTTGACATTATCATCTGTCTTGATATAGTTGGTTCTAATCTTTTATGGAATCTGTTGTTTCTCCACTCTTGAATACCATTCTTCACTATTAATATCTATGAAAACATTAATATTGTGTAAACAGACATCCTAAAATATTTTGTTCCAAAATTTATCTATTGTTAACTATAGGTTATTAAGAGTAGATTTAATGCTATTTGGGTGTGCTTTTATACCAGTGTCACTACAGGAAGTACAGATCTTTTTAGTTAATTGCTTAAAAATCCAACAACATATTCTTCTCACTCTCATCCTTTTTTTTTTTTTTTTTTTTTTTTTTAGGTTTTTGGAGACAGGGTCTCGCTTTGTGGTTCAGGCTGGCCCTGAGCTCAGCCTCAAACTCACATCACAATCCTCCTGCCTCTGCCTCCCGTGTGCTGGGATTACAGGCGTGAGCCAGCACACCCGGCACTGTGGTATGTGGTACTGGTTGCTGCTGGGTGTGGGTCTCCACATCCAGTATTGTTATGTGGTTACCGGGGAATCAAACCCGGGTCCTTGCGCTTGCGAGACAGGCGCCGGAACCACTGAGCTAACTCCCCGGCCCCTCACTCTCATCCTTTTGAGAAGTGAGAACTTGCTTATGCTTTTCATACCTTGGTTTAAAACTGTTTTAAAATTCATGTTTAGGTTTGAGAGTGGCTGTTACACTGACAGAACATTTTAAATTAAGTTTTTGGCCAGAGTTAATTAAATGCATTAAAAAATATAATATTTAAACAAACTAAAATATATTAAAAAAACAAAATAATTTATGAACAATAACCTGAAGTTTGATGTTGGCTTACTGTTTTGGAATAATTGTCTTGCAGTGGATAATTCTGACAGAACAATACCTATTCAAAACTACTGTCGAAGCATGTTTGTAAATGTCTCATTCTAATATAGTCACTCTAAAGAGTTTTTGCAAAGAGAAAATTTTAAACTTTTTGGTCTTTAGCAATATGGAGTGTGTAACAATATTTTCCAGATTTTCTATAAAATTATTTTTAATATTACATATGATTCTCTATATTAATTTCACCTAGTTGTCATGCTATTGATTCAGGTGCTTGGCTAAATAATTTATATTTATTGTGCCAAAACATATAACCTTTTTGCGTGGTATATTTGACAGAATATAATTGCAGCAACTAATTATGGATTAATCTTTTACATAATGGAAACATATCAACTTTAAAAATTAAAAATTAATGTTAGTGTCACTCCTTCTATTTCCAAAACTTGCACATCTCCCCAAAATGGAGTCTCCATCCTCATTCAACTATGATACCACACATTCCGCAGCCCCGATATTTACTCACTAGCCTTCTATCTCAAAGTATGGGCCTGTTCTGGGCATCTCACGTAAATGGCATCAGAACACGTGACCTTTTATGGGTGGCTTCTTTCAATGAGCATCTCGGCTTTTGAGGTTTATGTCGGTCCTAGCATGAGTCAGTACTTCCTTCCTTGTTTTGGTTGAATAAGCAACACCCTAAATTTTAACTGAATTTGTTAAAAATGATCTATTAACTTAACTTTAAACAGTTCTCTAAAGGTAGACTTTTGAGCTCAGGATGGTCTTTTCAACAAATGATTCTGAGGAACTGGATACTCACAGGCAAAAGAATGAATCTGGACCCTTATTTTACAAGATGCATAAAAGTTAATTCAAGATGGAAGAAAAACCTAAAAGTAAGACGTAAACCTGTAATCTCTTAAAACCTACAGGGAGGGCTGGGGATTTAGCTCAGTGGTTCCAGTGCCTGTCTTGCAAGTGCAAGGGCCTGGATTCGATCCCCCAGTAACCACATAACAGTACTGGACATGGAGACTCACGCCCAGCCACAACAGTACCACATACCACACTGCTGGGCGTGGTGGCTCAAGCCTATAATCCCAGTACTCAGGAGGCAGAGGCAGGAGGATCGCTGTGATGAGTTTGAGGCTGAGCTCAGGGCCAGCCTGACCTACAAAGCGAGACCCTATCTCCAAAAAATTAAAAAAAAAAACACCTACAGGGATCCTTCATGATATTGGATTTGTTATTGATTTTCAATATGACAGCAAAAACATAGACCAAGAAGGAAAAATGGACAATCAAGATTACAGACATCTTAAAGGCTGTACATCAAAATATGCACAGAGCGGGGCTGGGGATTTAGCTCAGTGGTTCCGGCGCCTGTCTTGTAAGCGCAAGGGCCTAGGTTCAATCCTTGGTTAACCACATATAATACTGAGTGTGGAAAACCACACCCAGCGGCAGCCAGTACCACATAGCACAGTGCCTGGCGTGGTTGCTCACGCCTGTCATCCCAGCATTTGGGAGGCAGAGGCAGGAGGATTGCTGTGAGTCTGAGGCTGAGCTCAGGGCCAGCCTGAACCACAAAGCGAGATCCTGTCTCAAAAAAAAGAAGAAGAAAAAAAAAAAAAAAAAAAAATATATATATATATATATATATATGCACAGAGCACAAGGTCACACAGATGAGGAGAAAATATTTGCATATCACAAATCTGATAAAAATCCATAGCCATAATATTGCGAAGAACTGCCATAGCTAATAACAGTATAAAACCAAAGCCAATTGGAAACATGAGGAAAAGACCTTTATAGACTTTTCTCCAGCAATTGCCAACAGCACATGAAAAGGTGCTTGATGTCACTGGTCATTAAAAACAAATGCAAATAAAGGCACAATGAGGTTCTGCTCCATTCCTTCAGGTCTGCAACTTTAAAGAACAGAAAATCACATGTGTTCAGAAGATGTAGAGAAATTGGAGTCACATGCATCCCTGGTAAGGATGCAAAATAGTGTAGCTACTGTGGAAAACAGTACAGATGTTCCTCAGAATATTAGAGCATTAACCTACGACCCAGCCTTCACACTTCTACGGATATCTCCCAGAAGACTAAAACTGGGACACAAAGAGACAGTGGGATATGCCCAGCTGTTCCTACTGCAGTAACCGGGACTTCTGCTACTATCAAGGGGGTCACAGAGATGTATGGTTCACCTGAGATGCAACCAGACTGCCCATCTGCCCTCGGCACTTGTCCCAGAAGCCCCTGCCTGGCCTGGCATTGAGCTGGTGGCAAACCATCCCCTCACACAGCCCTATGAGGCCACCAAGCCCGTGTGAGGTTTGCCAATGACCATAGACCACCTTGGGGAGGAGTCGGCCTCTGCCTTCAGGTGTGGGAGGCAGGAAATGGTCCCGGCCCACTCTGCATGGCTTGTTCTCAGGGACTCTTTCTTGGCACTGCCAGGTCTGAGGTTCAGGAATAATGCTTTGTTTTTATCATGGGATTGCTGGGGGGACAGGCCATTTTCTGCCCTTACCAAGACATGTTCTGTTTTTGCCACTTTTTAGAGAGCAGCACCCGGCATCACTGGATTGCTATTTCTTTACCATTACTTTTCTTGGTTGTTATTATCTTCATCCTAATCTGGAAGTACTGTCATTACTCTAACTGTGAGGAAAAAAGTGGTGACAACCCCTTGACAGGGAAGGAGGCCGTCCAGGTGCAGGTAGGTCCTATGGGGTGTGACTCACAGCAGGGTGGGTGCTTTCCTCCCAGCTACAGGGAACTGAGGGCGTAAGCCTACAGGGACCACAATGCTCAGATATCTGAGGGAGAGCCGTATCTTTCACTGGAGTTTCAGATCTGCTAGTTCAGTGTCAGAGGCTGACCTGGCTTGGAACAGGTTAGGTTTGGCCAGGCATGGTGAGAGAGCAAGTTGGTGGCAGGCTCTCGGTGACCCCTGGGTGCTATGGGGACAAAAGGCAACAGGCGACAGGAAAGCTTCCAGAGATCATGGGGAAGTTACTGTGGAAAGGGAGGGAGGGGGGTGTTCAGTTTTATCCAGCAAATTGCTTGAGGACTGTCCTAACACCATCCCTGGTCCAGGGCAGAATGTGATCGATGGTCCCAGACCAAAGGACCTCAGGGTACAGAAACCTGGTGAGTGCAAGTCTGGAGGGTGGGTGTGACTCTCACTTCTCTATATGAAAGGACACAGCGCACAGGACAGGCACGGGGGATGCCTCCCCTCCAGGAACAGGACTGCCTATGGCCTGTGAGGTCAAGGGTAGTGGTACTATTTCTAGGGAGCTGCTTGAGGGTCACAGCCTGAGCTTTACTTGATTAATTGTCCTCATGGCCAGATGGGAGCCAAAGACTTTGCACTAGAGGAAGCCTTCGATTTTCAAACATTTCACTGAGGAAACCGAGGTACCAGAAAGCTGAGGATATGGAAGTGGTGGGCTGAGTTTTAATCCACAAAAGAAGCTGATTATGTTTACTTATTTCTATAAGAACATCCAACTGGTGTATCTTTTTGTTTTGGTTTGGTGTTTTGTTTTTTTGGAGACGGGGTCTCGCTTTGTAGTTCAGGCTGGCCCTGAACTCACTCTGTAGCCCAGGCAAGTCTCAAACTCACAGCAATCCTCCTGCCTCTGCCTCCCAAATGCTAGGATTACAGGCGTGAGTCTCCACACCTGGCATTGTTGTATGTGGTTACCAGGGACTGAACTCCGGCCCTTGCACTTGCAAGACAGGCACCAGAGCCAATGAGCTAAATCTCCAGCCCCATCAACAGATGCATGTTACTTAAGGAATAATTTCTACTGTCCCTTTCCTTGTGACCTGTACATACATATTTGCTCCCGATACAGCTTGGGGCAGGGAGTTCATTACATTGGTCAAGATTTCATTCCCTTTGCAAGGTAGAAATTCATCATAGAGTCCTACACACACAAAAGAAAATTTTGATTGGCTATGGTTTTCAGAGGAATGATGAGGACATTCAGGTTTTTATAATGTCAAACGTACCGTGTCTCAATTTATATCGATGTCCTCTGGGCCTTTTTTGTATCAACTCTGTGAAGGTTAGCAGGATTCTCTACAAGTGGTCTCAGGAATCTTATTTTCATGGCAATTTGTATGTTTTAGT
>PVIR01046657.1:0-10171 GCA_004026965.1 Petromus typicus
CCACAATCCTCCTGCCTCTGCCTCCCAAGCGCTGGGACTACAGGCGTGAGCCACCACGCCCGGCACTGTGGTATGGGGTACTGGTTGCTGCTGGGTGTGGGTCTCCACACCCAGTATTGTTATGTGGTTACCGGGGAATCGAACCAGGGTCCTTGCGCTTGCAAGACAGGCGCCGGAACCACTGAGCTAACTCCCCGGCTCCCCACATGGATGTTTTTATATCTTTCATTTCCTCTGATAAGTAAAGGGATGTAGTTTTACTCCTGTCACTTTCTTCTTACTGGTTTGTACCTTGTCATTGTAATTAAGTACTGTGTTCTTCCTGTTGCACTTGGAAATTTTTCATGCATATCTATATGTATTTTAAGACAGAGTCTCCCTGTATATTCCAGGCTGGCGTTGGAATGTATGTACAGCTCAGGCTGGCCTCTCTCTTGCCTCAGCCTCCCAAGTGTTCTTACGTTTAATATGTAACTATTTACAAAATTTCTCTGGTTCTGTGTGTTCAGTGGTTGTTGATAAGCAGATTTTCTACAAGGAAGATCTTAGTGCTATGTTTTTGTTAATTTAAAAAAATTATTAAAGTAATGTTCTTTGTTTTTTGTTTTTTTTTTTAAGATTTTTTTTTTGAGGGGGGGTCTCACTTTGTGGTTCAGGCTGGCACTCAGCTCAGCTTCCAACTCACATCACAGCAATCCTCCTGCCTCTGCCTCCCGAGTGCTGGGATTACAGGCATGAGCCACCACGCCCGGCACTGTGGTATGTGGTACTGGTTGCTGCTGGGCGTGAGTCTCCACGCCCAGTATGGTATGTGGTTACCTGGGATGGAACCCGGGCCCTTGCGCTTGCAAGACAGGCGCCAGAACCACTGAGCTAAATCCCTGGCCCTGTTCTTTGTTTTTTTAAAAAAACCTAACAAATACAAAAAAGAGAAAGGTTCACTTTCATGTACATAGTATATTATTTGAACTTTTAAATGACAGTTAACATATGTACTTGCTAATGTTTTATATGTCTTAAGTCATTTAACTTTCACAGTCCTGTGAATGTATCTGTTGAAGTAGGTTCTAGTATAGCCATTTGCAGTAATGTTCCCAGCGATGAAACGTGTGGAGAAGCATAGCAGTTAGCCAGTTACACAGCTAGTGAGTGGTGAAGCTGAAATTTGAGCCCAAGAAGTCATGCTCTAAGCTTTGTGTTTTTACCTCATCCTGTCCCTGGGATCTAGCTGTGTTTATTGTTCTGTCATCAGTTTTATCACTAATGATATGTGACATTTTCTAAAAATATAACTCTACCTCCTAAACAACTGTAGTATTTTATGCAATGATATACTGTAATCTAAGCAATTTAGTGTCTTTCAAATTTAATATTTTAAAATATTGTCAGTCTGTTAGTAATGGTTTCAAATAATATTTAAAAGTCAAGCTTTTGAATTTAATAGTGAGGAAACATTTTTATTTACTAAGCAATACATCTTAGCTGTCTGAATATTTTGTTTACTTATTTATTTGTTTGTTTGTTTTTTAAGTTTTTCTTGAGACAGGGTCTTGCCTTGTAGTTTAGGCTGGCCCTGAACTCAGTATGTAGCTCAGGTTAGCCTCAAACTCACAGCCATCCTCCTGCCTCTGCCTCCTGAGTGCTGGGATTACAGGCATGAGCCACCACACCCAGCATTATGATAAATGGTACTGAGGATCAAACTCGGGACCTTGTGCTTGCCAAGCAGACCTCTGGAACTACTGAGCTAAATCCCCAGCCCCTCAAGTATTTTGATATTGTACTATTTGTTATATAGTAAAATCTGTGCTTACCCCACAAATTGTGTGTGAATTTCATTTTTGATTTTTCTTCAGTTCTGGAAAATAAGTGTATTAGGAGTGAAACCAAATCTTTTGTTTATGTGTTTATTTCTTTGCAGTACCAGGAATTGAACTCATGATCTTGCACTTATAAGGCAGATGGTGGCACCACTAAGTTAAATCCCCAGCCCTCAAATCTGTTTATTTATTTATTTATCGTCCCCTATTTATTTTTACTTTTGATATGGCCAGAAATTCTGAAGTTATTGTAGCAAATGTGCTATAATGTTAATTTAAATTCTGAATACTAACTGGTTTTTATAGTGCTGGTCTCTATCTACTTATTTTTATTTTTTGGCAGGGACTTGCTATATAGTTCAGGCTGGCCTTGAACTCACTATGTAGCCCAGCCTCACAGTGGCCCTTCTGCCTCACCTCCTAAATACTGGGATTAAAGGCCTGGCTCATTTGTGGTATGTTTAAGGTAATGTTCCCAATGATGACTTGCCATGCTAATACTGAGTCACCAGGTAGGGCAGAATTGCCTAGGTCTGGGTGTCAGTGAGTTTAACAAACCTTCTCACATGGTGACCTGAGGGACAGCAACAAGAATAAATAAAGAAATTGGGTCAGGTACGGTGGCAGACACCTATCTTCCCAGCAGACACAGGAGGTTCGCTGAGAATGTAAGACCAGTTTGGGCTACATACTGAGTTCAGGACTAGCCTGAACAACGTAGTGAGATTTTGTTTCCAAACAAAACAAAACAAATAGACAAACAAATTTAAAAAAGAAGGTAATGTGCTTAGCAGTTCCTTGTATTGGTGCCAAGCAGAAATAATGAGGTTTTAAGCACATTTTGTGTTTTTCTGCATTGGTGTATGAAACTGTGCCGTGAGCCATCTCTCTGGTACAAGAGATTCTTTTTTTCTGCTGTATTTTACACTTATTTCAAACTTTTCATTTGTGAAGAAGTCTCTTTTGGTACATTAATAACTATTTCATATGTGTTCATTGTAAAGTTAGAATGTATTTTTAACTTAAATTGAGTGTTTTTCCATCATTTTGGAACTGAAAATGTATGGCTGATTCCAAAGTTGGAGGCATTGCTCTTTAGCATTTAGTCTTTTTTTTTGAGACAGGATCTCACTTTGTAGTTCAGACTAGTCCTGAACTCACTATTTAGCCCAGGAAAGCCTCAAACTCACAGCAGTCCCACTGCCTCTGTCTCCCGAGTCCTGGAATTACAGGGTGAGCCACCAGGCCTGGCACTGTGGTGTGTGGTACTGATTGCTGGTGGGTGTGAGTAACCATGCCCTACACTGTGGTATGTGGTTACCAGGGATTGAACTTGGGATCTTGTGTTTACTACAAAGCAGGTGCCAGAACCACTGAGCTAATTCTCTGGTCTCATTTATTCATTTTTTATATTTGTAAATTCAGATATTTATTTAGCACCTAACAAAAATGCCAGCCACTATGCCAAGTAATGAGTGTATGCTAAGCTTAGTTGCTATGGTAAGATGAGTATGGCCCTACTTTAGGAAACTTGGAGCTTTGCTGCAAAAATAGAATCTTGTTGCAAACAGTATAAAATACTCTGAGAGAGAGGTTCAGTGAGGGAAGTTAAAGAAGTGATGGCTTAGGTCTGAGCTAGGCCTCATGCCTCAGTGGACTTGACTGGCTAGTGGAAGCAGTGGGTAGAGAGTGTGAACAGGTCTGCTCTGTGGGAATCTTTGGAGCTGTCATCGGACTGCTGTGTATCTCTAACAGAATGGTGACCTTCAGAGAAGACTTTGCTTCTCTGGCCATAGTGCCTAACATATAGTAGATACTTACTTATAACCTTTTTTTTTGAGACAGGCTCTTGCTTTGTAGTCTAGGCTGGCCCTGAGCTCAGCCTCCAACTCACATCACCTGCCTCTGCCTCCCGAGTGCTGGGATTACAGGCATGAGCCACCATGCCCTGCACTGTGGTATCTGGTACTGATTTTTGGTGGGCGTGAGTCTCCACATCCTGCATTGTTGTATGAGGTTTCTTACCTAGGCCCTTGCGCTTGCAAGACAGGCGCCAGAACCACAGAGCTAAATCCCCAGTCCAAGCTTTTTTTTTTTGTTTTTTTTTTTTGTTTTTTTGAGACAGGGTCTTGCTTTATACTTCAGGCTGGCCCTGAGCTCACTATGTAGTCCAGGTGAGCCTTGAACTCAGTAATCCTCCTGCCTCTGTCTCCCCAGTACTAGGATTACAGGTGTGAACCACCATGCCCGGCACTGTATGTGGTACTGATTGCTGGTAGGTGTGAGTCACCAGGCCTGGCATTATTATATGAGGTTATAAGGATCAAACCTAGGCCCTTGCACTTGCAAGGCAGGTGTAGGTACCACGGAGCTAAATCCCCAGCCCTGTCCATATATTATTAATACCTCAAATTTTTTTTTTTTTTTTTTTTGTATCAAGGATTAAACTCAGGACCTTGTACTTGTCAGGCAGGTAGCAGCACCACTGAGCTATATCCCCTGCCTGATACCTGAAAAGTTTTAGATCATATAAATTTTTTTTTTTTTTTTTTTTTTTTTTTTTTTTTTTTTTTTTTTTGGTGGTACTAGGGATGGAACCCCAGATCTTGCACTTGACAGGCAGGCACCCGAACTATTGAGCTAAATCCCCAGTCCCTTAGATCATGTATTTTGGAAAACATAAAATGAAAGAAACTATTCCAGTGCTGAAGGAGATAAGTTTTATAGCAGGAAATAAATTCAGCATGATATACTGTTTTCTTGTTTCATTTTTGTTTGTTTTGATTTTTTTGTTGATACTAGAGATTGAACCCAGGACTTTTCACACTGAGCTCAATCTCTCCCTCACTCCCTCCCTCCTTTCCTGCCTTTATATTTTGAGAAAGGGTCTTGCTGAGTCACTGGGTTGTTCAGGCTGGGCTTAAATTTGAGATTCTCTTGCTTCACCTTCCCACAATGCTAGGATTCTACATGTGCACCAACATCGCCAGCATTTTCCTGAGTTTTTAATGGACATGTTTAAAATGTATTTTATTTTTGTAGCTCTTGGGATTGACTTAGGGGCTTCACCACTGCTTGGGCCAGTGCTGTAATATTGAGGTCCACACTCAGATCTAAAAATATGTTTAAAGAAGCTTTATGTTATTATCATAGTAGAAATCCTTCCAGGCAACTTAAATATAACAAAAACTAAACAAGTATTTAAAACCTAGCCAGCTGTTGTTTGCAGAGGTGATTAGTTTGAGGCCTATTTTCTTTTTTAAAAACAGAGATGAACAAGTGTTAGAGAAATGTTGAAAACAAATTGGCACTTGGATTTTCTCCACAATGTAATAAAAGGATTGAAAGAGACTTCAAAATGGAGTAACCTTCCCATGTAGTGCTTTAGTGTTTCTTGGGAGTAGGGGGGACCTCTGCTGGCAAGAGTTTCCCCAGAGCTTCATTGAAGAGTATGGGTCTCTAGGCATGTCCCTTTGCTGATGCTGCAGACAGTGTGACAACAATACCTGATTTTGTGGAAATGAAGAAGTGAGACAGATGAGGTGGAAGATATAAAAAGAAGGACTGACTTCATGGTTGAAGGATTGATGCAGTGTAACAGCAAACTGGGGACATTGTCCTATAGGTAGTGGAGATGACCATGACAAGATGTTAGCTTTAGAAAAATTGCTTCAGTAGCAGCTAGGGAGAGACCAGGGAGGAGGTTGTTAAGATGTGGACCTCAGCTAACTAGCAACTGGGAGACAGAGAAAGGCTCTAACAGTGAGCTATGCCCTCAGTCTCTGTGATTTTTTTTTTTTTTTAGATTTTTTTGAGACAGAGTCTCACTTTGGTTCAGACTGGCCCTGAGCTCAGCCTCAAACGCACATCACAGCAATCCTCCTGCCTTTGCCTCCAGAGTGCTGGGATTACAGGCGTGAGCCACCATGCCCAGCACTGTGGTATGTGGTACTAATTGCTGCTGGGGTGAGTCTCCACGCCCAGTATGGTATGTAGTTATCGGGGATCGAACCCGGGTCCTTGCACTTGCAAGACAGGCGCCGGAACCACTGAGCTAACTTCCTGGCCCCTCCAGTGATTTTTTTTTTTTTAATAGGGTCTCGCTTTTGTAGTTCAGGCTGGCCCTGAGCTCACTGTGTAGCCTAGGCAAGCCTGGAACTCACAGCAATCCTCCTGCCTCTGCTTCCTGAGTGCTGGGGTTATAGACATGAGCTACTACGCTGAGCATCCAGTGACTGTTTTTTAAGTATTGTTTTGCAGGGTAAGCTATTGTTTGATTTTTTTTTTTTTATACTGGGGATTGAACTCAGGCCCTGAGCTTGCAAGGTAGCTGTGGTGCCACTGACCTAAATCCCTGGCCCTACTGTTTGATTTTCTTAAATTTAGATTTTATTTTTGGGGTGTGCTGCTGAGGATGCACTGAGGGGTTAGGAATGCTAGGCAAGTGTTCTACCATTGGCTGAGGCTCCCAAGTAGTGAGACTGCTGGAACTAGCCTTGGACTGTGGCCACACTCTGATGTTTTATGGCATTCTGACCAGCTCACTGTAAAAAAGAAAGCAGTAAAGCTTATAATTCTTGAACTTCATTAAAGAAAGCAGATACTTAGCAAACTGATCTGGGTTTAGTAAAGAATTTTTTAAAAAATGTCTGAAGAAATATGGAACAGTTGGATGGTTTAAAAGGTGAGTTGCTGTTTAGATTAAGTGGAATATTATTTTTTTGTGGTACATTTTTAAAGTGAAGTTTTAAAGATTTTAATTTCTAAATTGTATAAATTGATTCACATTTTGCTGTGTCATTGAAAACACTTTATGCTCACTATCTTGAGGAGTTTTTCTGTTCTAAGCAGATTATTAGTCCTTGCGATAAAGGGAGAACCTAGCTAGGTTTCAGCAAAACTTGGAGAATTGAGAATATATTTGTTGGACTTTAGTGTAGCTCAGTAGTAGAGCATATGCCTAGCTTGCACAGTGCTCTGGGTTCAATCCCCAACACAACCCCTTCCTCCATCATGTTTAACTATAGTATATTAAATTAAAGCAGTAGTGTAGGAGGAGGGAACAATATGAAAATTTCTAAAATAGTCTTTCCTTCCTTCCTCTTTCTTTCTCCTTTTCTCTTCCTTTCTTCCCTCCCCATTCCTTATTCCCCTTCACCCTCTCTTCTTTCCTTCCTTCCTTCCTCCGCTCTCCCCCTTTCTGTATTGGGGATTACATTCAGGGAACCCTGAGCTATAGCTGTTTTTATTTTATTTTGAGACAGGTTTTGCTAAATTACCCAACTTGGACTTAAATTTATAATCCTCTGGGGCCGGGGAGTTAGCTCAGTGGTTCCGGCGCCTGTCTTGCAAGCGCAAAGGCCCAGGTTCGATTCCCCGGTAACCACATACAATACTGGGCGTGAAGACTCACCCAGCAGCAACCAGCACCACATACCACCGTGCCGGACATGGTGGCTTACGCCTGTAATTCCAGCACTCGGGAGGCAGAGGCAGGAGGATTGCTGTGATATGAGTTTGAAGCTGAGCTCAGGGCCAGCCTGAACCACAAAGGTGAGACCCTGTCTCAAAAAACCTAAAAAAAAATAAATAAATAAAAATAAAAAAATTTATAATCCTCCTGCTTTAGCCTCCTGAGTAGCTGGGATTACAGAAATGGACCACTGCCTCTCTTCCTGTTTGTTTGTTTGTTTGTTTGTTTGTTTGAGACAGGGTCTCACTTTGTGGTTCAGGCTGGCCCTGAGCTCAGCCTCCAACTCACATCACAGCAATCCTCCTGCCTCTGCCTCCCGAGTGCTGGAATTACAGGCATGAGCCACCACGCCCGGCACTGTGGTATGTGGTGCTGGTTGCTGCTGGGTGAGTCTTCACGCCCAGTATTGTATGTGGTTACCTGGGAATCGAACCCGGGCCTTTGCGCTTGCAAGACAGATGCCGGAACCACTGAGCCAAATCCCCAGCCCTCTGTTCCTGTTTTTTAATTATGGAAAATTTCTAGGCCAGATATGGTGGTACATGCTTGCCTACAATCCCTGCACTTGGGAGGCTGAGGCAGGAAGATTGCCGTGAGCTTGAGGCTAGCCTGGGATATGAGAGTTCAAGGCCACCCTGCACTACATAGTGAGACCCTGGCTAATAAAACTGACACACATACGAACAGGCACACAGGGAGCTGTGGGAGAACATCTGATGGTTGGGTTTGGCTTTAGCCCGTCTAGTGATAGGACGGGGTCTCCATGCTTCCTAGGGTGAACAGGGTAGGCAGGAGCCACCTAGTGTGGGGAGCATCACTCAGGAAGGATGGTGTGGAAGGGGGCCAGGCTCTGCTGTCTGGTGCTATGCATGCAGACACTTCCAGCGCAGCCGAAGAGCCCCTGGGGAGTGGCAGTAAAGCACTGGTCTCCTCCTTCTGAGGGCCAGTCTCTCCTAACTCCTCTCTCTGAGGCTCTCTGGGACCTTCAAGTTGTGGGGAGTGCTAGGGAGCAGTGTTTTGGTCTCTGAGAGCCTTCCTGTGACCCTGTGGCATGCCCAGCAGAAGGGTGGACCTCTGAGTTGCCATGGCCTAGGTCCCTCCATCAAAATAGAAGCTCTTCTGTTCAAGCTGTTAGAGGGGCCAGAGCTGGAGGAAAAGCCTTGGGGAGAGAGCCCTCTGCCTGCCACAAGCCCCATGGCTCCTTTCAGGTGACAGCTCCAATTCTTCCCATGTCTGCTGTTGCAGTGTAGGAAAGAACTGTCAGAGCTAGGGCAGGGAATCCTGCAGGTTAGACCAGGTGGGTGGGAGAGCAGAGAGGATATGTGAGGCAGGGCAGGCATGTGGCCCAGAGCAACTGGGACGGGGAAGAATAGCCAGGGTTCGAGGTTTAGGGATGGCCAGGAAGGACTGGGCTAGGGAGGGCAGTACTTGTGTCGCTGTTTTAGGAGTAGTAGACAAGAATTGGTAGTGGTGTGGCTATTCATGAGATGTCTTGACTAGCTCATTCATTATACAGGTTTTTAGTAGTGGCTAGACAGGTGGAGATTCAGGCCTGGCCTCCTGTGTGAAGGCCTTGCTCTTCCCCGTACATCCCGTGCCCTCCCCCCTTGTCTACCCCTTTGGACCTGGGTTTGGGCTGGGTGATGGCTTCAGGCCTTCTTACCTGAAGGTGCACTGCAGCTCCTTGAATACTAATTTCTGCTCCTTCCTCTGCTGTTTGCTGTTGCTTTTCCTTCTACTCTGCCTTGATCTCCTCTTCTAACTTGTTGATGACCTGCACCTGGCCTCAAAGAAGCTCTTGGGCCCTTTAATGCTTTCTGTGGAAATGTGAATTTTGGAGAGGTGCACTGGCCTGTCTAGCCCTCTGTCCTGCAGCTCCCTGGCTGCATCCTCACAGCAGATCACAAGTGACTCCTGGAAGCTGAGCTTACTGTCAAAGTCCTCGTCCATCTCCTTGGTCCTGTTTTCAGGCCTAGGTAGATCTGGAGGTGGGATCGCAGTTTCTCTGTAATGAGCTTTGGTACCATCCAGTTAATGAAGCCATCAGAGCCAGCATCCTACTGCTTGACCATCTCCATGTCCTTGATGTACTTCCTGGAGATCTTGGTGTTGAGGCTGAGACACAGTGGCTGGACCACTAGGGTTCACTGATGCCCTGGTTGAGGTCCACTCACGATCTGCCCCACCCAACAGCTCAGTGACAGCTCCATTCTGCCTGGGCTGCTTCGCCACCTTGCCACACTCTTGGTTTCCTTCTGTAGCTGCTGGCTTGCTCAGCTTGGTGGCCAGCTCAGCCATGAAGTTGGTATCTCGGGTGGAATTTGCTCACTATGTACCAAGCATTGACCCTGGCATTCTCTTTATTTTGTATTTTGAGACAGGGTTTGCTGTGGCAGTTAAGTTGTCCAGACTAGGCTTAGACTTGTGAACTGTCTGCCTCAGCCTCCCAGTTTGTGGAGCTTATAGAGATGGGCCCCTCCGCCTGACAACATTGCACAGTTTTATGAAAAACGTTTAACCATCTGTGCAGAACTCCAAAACAGTGATTTTTGAGATGTAAAAAAATTCCTTATATATTATGACAATCTATATGCATGTTTGGAGCCTTTTATTTTGTTAAACTTTTTACAGTATTGTGTGTAAGTTAAACAGCCAGATGTGACGGTGCATGCCTGTTGTGCCAGCCTCTCTGGAAGCTGAGGCAGAAGGATGACAAGTTTGAGGCCAACCTTTAAAATGTAGTGAGATCCTGACTCAAATTACAAAGAGTTGGGCCTGTTGATCAGTGGCAAGGCTTTTGGTTAGCATGCTTGAGGCCCTGGATTTAATCCCAGTACTTAAACACCAGTAAAAAACAAGAGTCCTAAGAATCATTTTG
>PVIR01046658.1:0-10178 GCA_004026965.1 Petromus typicus
AGAAGAGGTGGGCTGGAGCATTTCCTGGGACAGGCCTTGAAGTTCTTCCTGACTCCTATCCCAGTGTTTGTTTGCCGATCTGTTTGCAAGGTTCAGTAACTCAAAACTTAGCAAGATGTCTGGGGAACATCCTGTGAACTGGTGATAAGGAAACTCAGGAGTTCTGCATAACTGATAAACAGCTACCTTTTCCCCTACAATACTCCTATCATTTTCCTTTTCATCAGAGAGCTGCATTTTCTACACTCACTTTTCCTACTTCTCCATCCTTTCACCAACTCTTGTTTTGACTCAGTTCTCTGGGCACTGTGTACAAAGTGAGCGTGCACTGTCTGCATTCCTTCCCAGAGTTAACAATGCTTTGTGTTCTCTAGTGAATAGTTTTCATCAACCTGTCTGTGCCTTGGATTCCTCTTAATTGAATACCTTTCAATTATTTCCTAAACTATACATTTTCTCTTCATGTCCACAAATATCTATGTATCCAAATTGTTTTCTGAATATCATAATTTGGCCAAATATACACAAAATATAAATGCTCTACAAAGGCTGCACCTAACTTTATTGGATAACTGTAGTGTAAGTGAACACACTAGGAGTGAATATAAATTCATCCATGTAAAGATTTTTCAAAACCTTTATAATAGAACTCCAGACAACTGTTCAATGCAATATTTTGCTTGTGATTGCCACATAACAGATGTTCTAGATACTGATAAGGAGAATATCCACGTACAAGAATCACATTAAAAGTGGAAACATGGACACTAACAGGGCTGTGCAGCCTCCCTTACCATTAAGGAATTCAGAAATAACCAGTGTGATCATTTTTATGCCTGTAGGACATGGACTTTTTCTCCCTCTCCTCTACCTAGTTTTTGAAGTGAAATCCTTGATATTGTCAATAAAACTGCACCTTTTTTGAAGTTTTCCTTTACCACTATCTCTGCACATCAGGAAGAAGCATCTCCACATAGTATGTTTCCCTAGTAGCAGAAATTGCCTTATTATAGATGGTGGACTCTTTGCCATTTGTCACATTGAGTCTTTTCCTATTCTTTTTATATACAGCCTGTGTTCCAGAATGATGTCTAATGGACATTTGACAGGTGTAGAGTGCTTTCAGTCTGAAAGATGGTAAAAATATCATCATAGCTTCTGTCTTTTGGATTTAGCACAAAATCTGCCTGACAAAATAAAACAAACATAAAATACTCTGAGTACTAGGAGTTCTTTCTTTGAATTTATATACGCTATTCACTTAACACAATTTTTTTTATTGCTACTTTGTTTTGATGTCTGGTGGATTCTCCTGGAAAGCCCATTTCTTATCTATGTAGATTATTTTGACAAGCAAAGCTATGAAGCCACACAATTTGAGGTATAACTTAGTAACATTCTCTTAGGCCAGGTAAGGAGCATGACCAGTCTTCAACAGGGATAACATTGTGTACATGGGGCGCTGTATGTTTTGTACATGAGAATACATTTTTTAAAAAGTTGGCCTCTCACACTGGTGAGGGGTAGAATAATTACATCTTACAGATGCATGCGTTTCACTTAAATTCATTGCCTTCACACAGATACTTTGCTGAAAGACATGATGCACGTTAAGTATTTTGATTATTTGGATGGCTCTAATTAGAATAGAAGAAATTTCTTTTTATGATAAGAAAGAAATTTGACAACCATAAAAATGCCAGAGAAATACCACATTGTTGGTCTTGATGATGTAGAAAGTGTGGAATCTCAAGGTTAGAAAAGAACAAAAAAGTTGACTCTCTCTAGAGTTTGTTGACACCTTCATTTTGGCCTGGTAAGACCCTTGACTGATTTCTGGCGCTAGGTAATATATTTGTTGCTCCACACATATACCATTGATTGATTTGTGGTAAGTAAATATGTATCCTAGTGTGGGCTTCTAATAGAAAAGATGGGGGACAGGCCTTTAAAGCTAGTGAATAGTCCATTAACTATGTTTTTAATTTAGGTTCCTTAAACCCGTGAACAACTGCTTGAGTTCATGAAGAGAAGGATTACTCAATGACCATTTCACATTCTTTCTCTTTGTTATGCATTGGGGACTGGCTGCAAAATTAATAGCTTCTAAAAGGCTTATTGTCACTCAGTAGCTTATGTTATGAATAGTAGGTCATAATCATGTGCATTATCCATTTACCTACCACTTAGAAAACAATTATTGAAAACTTCGCCAAGGAAACAGAGCATTCCAAATGGAGACACAATGACCTTAATAAACCCTTGCACACATATGGAATACCCACACCCAGAAACTATAAATAACCAGAATGTAATATCACATATCCAAGTCCAAAGTTCTACCCTCCATACCGACACAACTCTGTCCCTGGCCCACAGTAGGTCCACAAACTAACTGGAAAGTCTGTTGAGCTGATTCTTATAAGGACCCTAAAATAGTAACGTGATGACTCACAAAAGGATAACCAACAAAGTACCCAAGAACATGTATCATTTTTAATTACTGTCAAAAACCAGAAATAGGGATGCTCACGAATTTAACATGTTCACATTTTTTTGTTTTTTTATCTTTATTGGAACATTAAATATACACATCATGATTGCACTCCATAATGGGGATTTGTACCAGTATAAGACACAACTTAATTCTCATTTTTTCCCATAGCCCTACCCACCCTACCAACCCCCCATATACATACAATTTGTTTCCTTACTTTTTTGTTACAATCTCAACATTGTCCCTTTTCACTTTATCTTACATTGAGCATTTTCTATTTCACAATATATAACATACAATGCTAGGACTCATTTACATCTTCATTTTCTCATACTAGAGAAAAGATGCGATATGTACCTATCTGTGACCTATTTATTTCACTTATGAGGATATCCTCAAGGTATGTCCATTTAAGTAGAAATGATTCAAACTTATAACATGTTCACATTTTAAAAACTAAATTGTGTATAAAGATACAATAATGAAAACTAGAGTTAAAGAATATGTTGTAAACAGAAAAAAAAATTTGGATTTCCAAAACAGAGCTTGAGCACTGGAAATCTGAACATGATTTATAAGTAGCAACCACAAATGGGTCCTCATTCAAATAAATTTGAGTGGATTATACAGAGTGAAGGAAGTCTTTCCACTGCAGCTTGTTTTAGGCTTCACTAGGCTAATGTGCATTAGGCTTTTCAAGTAAAGGAAAACACATCTATATCAATTACCTATTGCTCCATAACCAACTTCCTTGAACAGTGGCTCTAAGTAACACTGTATTATTTCTTCACACTGTGAAGGCTGGTGAGCAGTTCTGTCCTCTTTCATGCCTCTGACCTTTTGCTTTTGTCTGGAGGCCCGCTCACCTGGGTAAGGAGGCTTTTCTTCCCATGTTGTATTTTTTGTTTGCTTGTTTGAACATTTTAAATATTAGACTTCCTCACATAATGGAAAAAAGTGTTCCAAAAAGATAAGCCTGAAACCATAACATTTCTTGAGGGGCAGATTATGATATTATATCATCTCTCTCCTATCACATGGTATTGATCACAAATGATTTGCAAGGTCAGTTCCCAATCCTGGAAGCAGAAAAACAAATCACTGTTTTAGAAGGAGGAGCAGCAACTTGCAGTGGAGAGTGGGCAGCACACAGGGATGGAAGGGGTTGCACTGGTATTTTGCAATATTAGTTCAGTTAGACCAGTGAGCTCTCAAAAGCAGTGTCACGCGGGACTTCCCTGTATGCTCGACATGCATCTCATTTTGTCACTTGAAATTTTCTAATGTGCTGTAAGGTTTTGCATTAAATATAAGAAATGTTATAATTGGATCCTACTAGAATTTTTAATTAAGCTTTTAACTTTACAACAGACATTTTGTAACATATAACTTCCTATCTTTAAAATGTTACGTATGAGAATGTTTAGGAGCAGAACAGAATGAAGCAATTTAGTAATACATCATCAGTTTAGCTCAGATCACTGGAAAAGAGATCTTTATTCAAATTAAGAAAATACTAATGATACGAGAAACAAGAGAGGAAATGTATGTTATCTTCCAGAGATGCACTTTAATTCACTATTTAGATTGTAGAGGGAAGAGAGTAGAATAAGGCCTAGTGCAAAACACAGTAAATATAAGCTTACCTCAAAGATTTGATCTCTTGGAGATTAGAACAATAAAAATAAATTAATTAGTTAACAAAAGAAATGAGAAGCAATAATATATTCTGTGTATATTTTAGTTTTTCAGTGTTAGTCAACCTATTGTGTGAAATACTTGGTGAAAATTTTTATTTGTGGAATTAACAACATTAAGTCATTAATGATGCAATAAGCATCACTATAAATATTCACTGAGATAATACAAAGTAAAACAAAACATTTATAGCTGTTGCTATCTCAGGGCTTATAAATAAACAAATGAGCAGTTAAAAGTCAATCTCATTAGGGTTAAGATAATAGAAGTACAAAGTGCCAAGGCTGGGACCCCTGTTCATAGCATGCATAATGTCCCAGGGATTGTGTAAATAAAATACATGTACCATAGGAATCAGCATGTGAAAGAGAATGGAAGGAAATGGAGAATAACCCCAAATAGCATACAGTATCAAAGCATGGGGAAAAAATGAGATGGCCTGTATTACCATCAAAAAGCTGCTAAAGATGACAGGTGTTACCCTGAGAAAAGATCAAGAACAGATATTGGACAGCAGTTTCCTGAGGGTGGTGCAGACATTATGGAAGTATGAGGAAACCTTCTGATACAGAAGGTTAGTTGTGAAAAATGAAGACAACAGAATAGCAACTGAGAGAAGACTTGTACCGGATGAGCAATGGGTGGAGCAAGTTTATGAAAGGGAACAGCAAAATCAGTGCACAGACTGGGATTAAATATAATGAAGAAAAGGAAGGTGGTGATGCAAACAGCAAAACAAGGTCTATAGGTGGATACCTGTTACTATTCACACAAGGATATTAGCATCGTTGGGATGACAATCTTGATTTCTCAGGAAACAAAGAAGCAAGACAAAAGACATAGAAAATATTTAAAAAGGAAGAAAGTGTATGGATAAACAACAAGGGGAAATGAATGTGGTAATAATAAAGAAAAAAAGAAACAAAGATTATGTATATGAGAGGTGGAGGGTTGCAGGGTGGGGGAAAAGGAATAAATGAGAACAAGTGATGTCATATTCTGGTACAAACTCTCAGTGTTGAATGCAATGATACTGTATATTCTAATGTACCAATAAATATTAAATTTTTTAAAAAAGCAAGATTAGATGGGGAGGCTGAGTTTCAAGGTTTGATGTTGTAAGCAGAGTAATGAATGCTCAATTCAACTACACCTTAATCCTTGGAAACTGTATGTTGGATGCCATGGAAAAGGGCAAAAAAGATTGTGGGAAGAATGAAGATTTCTAATCATCTGGTTAAGAGGGAGATTTGCCTTAATTATTTAATATAATCATAAGTCCGAAAGAGAACTTTTGAAGGTAGAAGAGGGAGGCCTAAGGGCCAGTGTCAGAGTGCGGCAGGAAGAGGAAGACTGAACTGTGTCCTGCAGACTCTGAGGACAAAGAAACACAACACAAGCCAAGGAGCACAGGGACCTCTAAAACAAGAAAGGCAGAAAATTAGTAACGACTATAGACTATAGACAGGAAAAGAGCACTTTCAACATTATGATTTTGGTTTTATATAGCAAATCAGACTGGTCAGAAATGAAAAGTAATCAACTTGTATTGTTTTATTTAAGGAAGATTTTGGTAATTCATTACAGCTGTGATAGAAAACCAATATGTTAATACCATCTCAAAGCCAACTCCATGGTCAGTTCTGAGACAAGAGCGGCCTTTTGCATTCTCCTGTGGGGGTCAGGGTGGGAGTCCTGGAGCCCTGGAGCCCTGGATGTGTAGCATCTCTGCTGAAGGTCATCAGCCAGTTGATTATTTCCTCACAAGATGGTTCTGGCCTCACACTGAGATTTTGGCACCAAGTGACTGAGTTCACCAAAGTCATCACAAAACCTATCATTCATTGTAGTTCAAAAATAATAGTGTTAATAATTATACTTGTAAAAGAGGATTATGATTATATGTTGTCTGTATTTATTCAGGTAGGCTCAAGATGTTTATGTTGAAAGTGGGCAAGCATATCTTCCTAAAATTGCTCAAATAGAGAAGTAATTCCATTTGATGTCAGTTCCAAACCTCTATATTCTGAGGCCCAAAGACTTCTCATTGTACTTTTCTTCACAGCCTGCCTCTGATCTTTTCACAAACCTGTATTCTACAATTTCAAATCATAGGTGGTACGCAACCAATCCTTATAATCTCTGTTATCTCTATACTTGCTGGAAGCCACCATTTACTTTCCCCTGATTTATAGCAGAAGCTTACTAAGATCTACTTTTGCCTTCTTTTTTTATTGAGAAAAGAGATGCCCTTAACCTTAAGCTCAACACTCTGCAGTGAAGCCCCCTGTTTTTCTTTAAGAAAGTCAAGATGTTTACATTTCTTTCAGTGTTATACATGACCTTCCCACCAAGATACTCATTAATCTCTTCCCCTCTGATTCTCTTCTTTTATCTGCCCTCTGTTCCTCTATTTTCTCTTCCTCAAACATCTCAGGAGCCTTACACCATTCAACTTACAGCGTGCAACTCTCCCTGGCCGCTAAGGCACACGTCCAGTTACCTCGTTCAGAGGATGCTCCAGTGTTGCCTTCCTAATGCAAGAATTCTGGACATGCCCTATCTCTGGAACCAGGTATACTTCCTGTATGCTGCTGAACATGCTCTGTTTTTCTTCCATAATATCTGACTGTTCAAACATGAAGTGTTTTTTTTTCACTCTGTGCGTGTGTGTGTGTGTGTGTGTGTGTGTGTGTGTGTGTGTGTGTCTGTGTGTGTGCATTGAAACATTTTTCTGTCTCCTTCAACTAGAAAATGAGCTCCTCAAGAATGGAGTATTTTTTGTTGTTGCTTTTTCTTTGGTGTATCTAAAAGTCAAAGAATATGCCTAGTGGAGAAGATATATTCCTTGAATATCTGTTACATATATACATTACATAGAATTTTTTATTAATGGTGGCAAAGTTTTATATTTTTTTAAAGTTAGGAGAAGGCATGCTCTGCAGAGAAACAGCAACGAGAAAAATGAGAAAAAAAATGTAAAATCATCCTACAGTGCATCAATTGAGATGACCATATGATTTTTATCCTTAAGCCTGTCAATAAAGTGCTGGACCTAATCGCCAATTTTAGCCACGTAGCTGGTTACAAGGTCAACGTTCAAATATCAATAGCCTTCATATACACAAACAGTAGACTTGCTGAGATAGAAATTGGAGAGTCAGTCCCTTTCACAATAGCACCCCCAAAAATAAAATACTTAGGAATCAATCTAACAATGGCAGTGAATGACCTCTACTCTGAAAACTATAGCACTCTGAAAAAGGAGATAGAAGATGATATCAAAAAATGGAAAGACATACCTTGCTCCTGGGTAGGAAGAACCAATATTGTCAAAATGGCTATACTCCCAAAACTACTCTACACATTCAACGCAATCCCAATTCAAATCCCAACAGCATATTTCACAGATCTAGAGAAAAAAATTCAAACTTTCATTTAGAACCACAAAAGACCTAGAATAGCCAAGGCAATTCTAAGCAACAGGGACATGGTGGGGGGGTATCACAACTCTGAACCTGAAACTATACTATAAAGCCACTGTGATAAAAACTGCGTTGTACTGGCAAAGTAACAGACCCAAGGATCAATGGAGTAGACTAGAAGATCCAGAAACTACTCCAGATACACTGAGCCACCTCATCTTTGACAAAGGAGCCAAAAATCCTCAATGGAGGAAAGATAGCCTCTTTAACAAATGGTGCTGGAAAAACTGGGCTTTAACTTGTCAAAGACTAAAACTAGATCTAACTCTTTCACCATGTACCAAGCTAAAATCAAAGTGGATAAGAGACCTCAGTATTAAAACAGACACTCTAAACCTACTGCAAAACAGGTTAGGTAAAACTCTTGAAGACATTGGCTTAGGGAAAGACTTCATGAACAAAACTTCTATAGCACAGGAATTGGCTGAGGAAATCAACAAATGGGCCCTGACTCTTTTAAAAAGCTTCTGCACAGCAAAGGAAACCACCAACAATGCAAACAGGCAATCAACAATGTGGGAAAAAATCTTTACTAGCTGTTCCTCAGACAAAGGGCTACTATCTAGAATGTATAAAGAGCTCAAAAAATCAGCCCACCCAAATTTAATGACCCAATTCAAAAATGGGCATCTGAAATGAACAGATATTTTTCAGAGGAAGAAATAAGAGCAGCTAAGACACATATGAAGAAATGCTCAACATCATTAGTCACTCAAGAAATGCAGATGAAAACAACATTGAGATTTCATCACACTCCACATAGAATGGCTGCCATTTCAGAATCAGCCAACGGCAAATGTTGGCAAGGCTGCAGAGAAGGACAAACCCTTCTCCACTGTTGGTGGGAGTGTAGACTCATACAATCCCTGTGGAGATCAGTTTGAAGAATCCTCAAAAAGCTATTATTGGCGGTCCCATTTGACCCGGCCATTGCCCTGCTAGGTATATACACACAAGGATTAAAAGACTCATAACACAGTGACATATGTGCACCCATGTTTATAGCAGCCCAATTTGTGATTTCTACATCTTGGAAACAACCCAAATATCCATCAGCTGGAGACTGGATAAAAAAGCTGTGGTTCTTCTACAGAATGGAGTATTACTCTGCTATAAAAAATGATAAGTTTGAATCATTTTTACTTAAATGGACATACCTTGAGGATATCCTCATAAGTGAAATAAATAGGTCACAGATAGGTACATATCACATCTTTTCTCTGGTATGAGAAAATAAAGATGTAAATGAGTCCTAGTATTGTATGTTATATATTGTGAAATAGAAAATGCTCAATGTAAAATAGGAAGAAGGCGGAAAATGTTGAGATTGTAACAAAAAAGTAAGGAAACAAATTTTATGTATATGGGGGGGTGGTAGGGTTGGTAGGGCTATGGGAAAAAATGAGAATTAAATTGTGTCTTATACTGGTACAAATCCCCATTATGGAGTGCAATCATGATGTGTATATTTAATGTACCAATAAAGATTTAAAAAATCATCCTACAGTGTAGGTCGGACTACCGTGAAGATACGTATAGTCATAGAGCTTTAGACAGTGGAAAAAGCCACACTGCAACAGAATCTTAGCTGAAGCTGTGTTACTTAGAGACCTCAAGACAAGTTCTTGAATCTGCCTTTACAATTCTGCATCATTTGACAAAACTTTAGAAAATTTGTGTATCTTTTCTGTATCTTGATTTTTTAATCTGGAACAAATAACTACTATCTGCTTCTCAGAGTTTTGAGAACACAAGCCCTTGACCATAAAGAATGTTCTAGATGTGCTAGCCTCACCATTTTCATGTCCTTGTATTTATTATTTGTTATTATTTCTATCATCTTCATTGTCTTGGATTCTGTTTCATCTTTTCACATAGCTTATCTGTCTACTGATCAAACCAGAGCAGACTGACAGGATTTTTTCTCAAGGCAGTTGATTATTTTTCTAAATTCCAAACTTGACTAACCTTGTTTCTCTGTGTCTCTCTTTTTTCTATAGTCTCCCTGTATTTTTCTTTTTCTCACTGATTTTTCTTCAGAATTTCTCTGTAGTTAACAATCAGTCCAACTGTCAGGGTATCTGTGATACCCACTGTCTGCAATCCAGGCTCCCTCTGCATTCCATGTATTCCCACAGATGCTGTCTAGATCTGACTAGCCAGACTTTATGCCCTTTCTCCTTAGAAAACCTCAGACTTCTGGAAGAGAGATTCCAATCACCCCACTGAGTCTGGGGAATGTGTGGTGAACACCCACCTTTACCCAATTAACTACACTAACAAGTGACACAGTCCTGAGGAAGGTTATCACACTAACTGCTCAAATCACAAATCTGATAGGAAAAATGTAACACTTTAGAAAGTGTATGGAGGAGGCACTATTTCTTTAGTGAAACTAAAACTTGAGGTTAAAGGCTTAAAGTTTCAATGCTATGAGTAGTGAATATATTATTAAATTTCTAAGGTTTTTCTAAATTAAAAAGAAGCTGACAGATTTG
>PVIR01046659.1:0-10170 GCA_004026965.1 Petromus typicus
TGTCTCAAAAAAAACAAAAAATGTTTGTAGTACATGCATTTTATAATCATCTTGAGAAGTTGGAACTTTACATAGTAAATACTTGTATTTTAAAACTCAAATAACTTAGATAAAAGTGACTAGCATATAATGAATGCTCAATGAGTGTTCCTCCTCATTCTCTCTCCATATCCAATGGATATGACTGCCTGTATTTGCGTTTTCAAAGAGGATACTGTAACCTTCAAGGAGGTCCTCGGTGATCTTTCAAGCCATCAAGTAGTCCCCTCCTATGTTAGTTAGGGATGAGCTGGGTAGTTAATAGCATTTTAAGGAAATATGCATGGAATTCTCAGATTAGGCCAAAATCAACATGTTTCTATCTCTTTTAGATCATTACTCTTGAGGAATGCAGCTGCCATGTTGTGAGGATACTTAAATAGCTCTGAGGTGAAGTCCACGTGGCTAGGGACAAGACCTATGGACAACCTGTACCAACAAACCATACGAGTCAGCTCTCCTGGAGGGTCTTCCAGCCCTAGCCAACCCGCCACTGCTGGTTGACTGAAAGCTTATGAAGGACTTTGAGACAGAACCACTTACTAAGCCACTCCCAACTTCTTGACACACACACAGCTGTGTAAGGTAACAATTTTTAAATGTTTTGTTTATTTGTGATAGTGGGGATTGAACCTATGGCTCTGTTGTACGTGCTGGACAAGCACTCTACCTGTGAGCTACATCCCCAGACCTTTGTTGCAGATAGGGGTGCATCCAAGCTGGTCCCAAATTTGAAATCCTCCTGCCTGAACCTCCCAAGTAGCTGGAATTATAAATGTTCTGCAGTGCCTGGAAACTTTTTACTTTTGTATTATGCATGTAAGTATTACACATTAAAATTATGCAATAATTATTACAATATAATTCAATCTAAAGGAGCAAGAAATTGGTAGAAGAGCCTACAACTTACTCTGCACTTTGGTTTTTGAGAGAGAATTTCCAAAAGATAAGCTCAAGAAGAAAAAGTAGGTTGGAATATTGAAGAAGGAAAAGGAGCATTCTCAGATCTGAACTGGGCTGAGAAAGGTCTGTGTATTGGGAAGAGTTATCACCCTACAGTGAGTGTTATTATTATATATGCCTAAAATGTACCAAACAATGTTTTGCTATTAATATAAAAAAATTAAGTTCCTGGAAAAACCACCTGAGATAAGAGAATTTTGAATAGTTTTCCCCATACATTTAGTCTTTTGAAATATAATATCATCATTTATTGCTTTATAACCCCAAATGGTAGCGGCTTAAAACAATAAACACTGATTGTTTCACACAGTTTCTGAGAGTGAGAAATCCCATGAGTTCGTCAACAGGCAGTAGAAGGCTGGAGTCATCTTAAAGCCCTATCTGGGGCTGAGGTCTCTCTATGTGGTTCACATGGCTATCGGCAAGAGGCTGCGTTCTTGCCATGTGGACTTATCTACAGGGATGCTCAATACATGACCTCCTCCAGAATAAGAGGGCAGGGGGACAAAACACAGCTGCAGTGTCTTTTTTTTAGCTTAATCTCAACATGACATTCCATCACTTCTGCCTTATTCCATTAACCACACAGATCAGCCTGATAGAATGTCAGTAGGGACCACACAGGTCTGGTGGGGATCACTGGAGCTATTTTGAATGCCACATGTTTAATTTATATATAAAGAAATTCACAGGTCTTCAATGTACAATTTGACCAGTTGTAAAAATTGAATATTCTAACATAACTTATACTTCTATGAAGGTTTGTATATGTCCAGCTCAGAACCTCCATTCATGCCCCTTTCTTTTTTTTTTAAGATTTTTTGAGACGGTCTCGCTTTGTGGTTCAGGCTGGCTCTGAGCTCAGCCTCCAACTCACATCACAGCAATCCTCCTGCCTCTGCCTCCTGAGTGCTGGGATTACAGGCGTGAGCCACCACGCCTGGCACTGTGGTATGTGGTACTGATTGCTGCTGGGGTGAGTCTCCACGCCCAGTACTGTTATGTGGATACCGGGGATCAAACCAGGGTCCTTGTGCTTGCAGGACAGGCGCCGGAATCACTGAGCTAGATCCCCGGTCCCATTCATGCCCCTTTCTAGTCAAGTCCCCTCTTCCCCCAAGCAACTACCTACCTTTTCTTTTTAGTTTTTGGTTTTTTGTTTGTTTTTAATTTTTTCAGACAAGTTCTCGCTTCATAGTTCAGGCTGGCCTTGATCTCACTGTGTAGCCCAGGCTAGCCTCAAACTCACAGCAATCCTGGATCTGTCTCTGAGTGCTGGGATTATAGGCATGAGCCACCATGCCCAGCTTGTTTGTTTGTTTTCTGAGACAGGATCTTGCTATGTAGTTCAGGCTAGTCTTAAATTCATTACGTAACACAAGCTGGCCTCTTACTCATGGCACCAACCATATTTCTATCCACATGAAACCCACAGTTTTGCCTGGGCTGATGAAACTGGCACCATATACTATGGACTCTTTCATCTTCTAATGATTTGAGATTCACCCATGCAGTTTGTTTCATCTTACCACTGAGTCTTGCACTCCTCCCACCTTTACCCTTATAAATGTGCCTTACAACATGAAAGAAAAAGAGAAACTTTATCAAGAACACAGCATTTGTTCCCAAGATGTTTCTACATTTGAACGTTGGCTCTATGCCAGGCATGCCCTGACAGAAGGATACTGATTCTACCTTAGAGACAGGCAAACTGGCACAATACAATATAAACACTGCTCTAAAATGCAGGAAAGAGCTAAGGTTCTGAAATAAATCTGGGACTCTTCCTAATGAAGACGATGTGTCTAAGCTGTGTTTTGAGAGCAGAGAAGAATGGAAGAAGTAGTGCTAGAGAAGGGAACCAGTGAACCAGCATATAGGGCAAAAGGAAACGTAAACACTGAGGTTAAGAGACTGTAGCATGGTGCAAGGGATGAGAGCAGAGGCAGCCGGCCTTTCTGAGCCTGCGGTGAGGAGAAGGAAGGTGGAGAGACAAGTTAGGCCACTTGGTGTGCTAAGAGTGAGGAGGAGTGGGAAGGGACCATTTCAGAAGCAGAATCCATAGGTCTTAGCAGAGGTATATGGACCATGGCATTCCCAGATTCCTACTGAAAAAAGGATTGAAGTTGAGTTTAAATCTAGGAAACTTAAGGATGAAGACTATCCCAAAAGGGAGAGGGACAGAGCTCAGTGGGAGACCCCTTGCCTGACATAGAGAACGGACAGAGAGAAAATCTTAGGAGAAAACTGACAAGGAGGGAATTTCTGAATCTTGGTTCCTATCCTTCCTTTCATACTTAGGATTACTAAAAGATATTGTCTTCCTTTTCTGTTTCTTCCTCATCTCCCATTGCCTCTTTTTTGTTTTTGAAGACAGGATCTTGCTATGTAGTTCAGATTGGCTATGAACTCATTATGTAGGTCAGGCTGGCCTGGGCTTCTCCTGCCCCAGCCTCGTAAGTGCTGGGGTTACAGGCATGTGCCACCACACCCAGCCTCTTATGCACCAAATCTGCTTTGCCTAAGTTCACCACTGGCCTATTAACTGCTTTATTTTTAAGTATAATATCCTCTGTCCCTGCCAGCCACCCACTCAGTATTTAGTGTTGATAATACTTCCTGTTTGAAACTCCTTTACTTCAATTTCTAGGATACTGATATATTCCCATTTTGTTTCTCCAATTCTCAAAATATGCTGCTTTCTTTTTAGATTTTTCTGTTTTCTAAAAACATCATATCCATCCAAATGTTCCACTTCTTTGGTTATGTGGTAGATCCTAGAGTTGACTCGGTATTACACACCCGTTTTGATCTCCCTTTTCATAGCTTTGCTCTGCTTTTAAGGCTAGCAAGATGAAGTGCTTGCTTCTGTATCTTTCCCTGTAGCTAGGGCTGGCCCTGTGATGCCATTTAGGAGCATGACCTATGGATAGAAACATCTGGACTTTCCCCTTCCCCTTTAGGAGATTGTCTCCTGGGGCTGGTTCAATGCCCTGGTTCAAGCCCAAGTGCTACAAAAAGATGATCTGATAGACAGGAAAGTTTTGCCTTTCATCCTTGTACCTTTTTCTTGCCTAGAACATAAATGTAAAGTCGGATGTGCATTGTGATTTTTGATCATGAGGCCAAACCCTACATGGCAGTGAAAGAATACGGGAATGATGTCATAGGCACCCTCCTTGCCTTTTTGTTGCGTAGCGTAAATAAACCACATGTGTTCGTTTAAAGTAGTCTTTGTCCAGTTGAAATTCTGGTAGATATTTGTGTCTTTGGACATTTTTTTCTCCTGATTCTCCCTGATTCTACAGGGAAATCTTAGCACCATCTTGATTTGAATCATTATGCATATAGAATTCACTTACAAAATCCACATTTCTGTCCAGGCCTGTCCTCTGAGTTTAACCACCGCCTACTCTATGTTCCAACTGGATTTCTACCTCAGCAGAATTCAGTAGATGCACATTGGCGTATCACTCCCCCCTTGACAAAACGGAGGTATTTTCTTAAGTATAAAAATCACCTCAAAGAGTAAATGTGTTGTTTTTAGAGAAAACAATTTTGATCTGATTTTTACTTGATTTCATATATATTCTAGGCCAATAGTGACAAACGTATGGCACGTGAGCCAAGTATATGAATTGTTGTTTTGTTTTCTACACTAAAACCTCAGTACCAAGGTTTAATTGCAGTGTTGGTGCCTTGCAATAAATGAGTGAGTTGTGGGCTGTAGTTTCGGCATTCAGTCTCTAGAAGGTTCACCACCACCATTCCAGGCCTTCCTGTAATTATAAAGTCCCTCAATAGAGGTGGAAATGTGCCAGCTGAGGAAGCACAAGTGTCTGGATTGGAGAATCTATAACTCCAGAATACTTACTGCCAAAGGCTTAGTCTGTCGGTCCGAGGACACCCAGAGGGCAGGCTGCCTTTCTTCCTATTGCTCTGTGAGTAAGCAGCCTCAAATCCACACATTTCTACTAAGATTCTTATCATCCACCACTGGAGGAAGGGGCTGATACAGGGAGGCATTTTGATACAAAGTCTAAGTTGCTGATAACTGGAGTTTTTAACCTTTTAGTTTGTCGTTTTCTTTTTTAAGACAGGGTCTCCTTAGGTAGTTCAGGCTGGCCTGGAATTCACTATGTAGCTTAGATTGGCCTCAAACTTGCAGCAGTCCTCCTGCCTCAGCCTCTGGAGGACTGGGACTATGGGGCATGTGCCACTGTGCCTGGCTGAGTATTTTAATTTATAACAATGTTTACCAATCTTTCAGAAAATATATTACTAATCACCAATCTTTGGATGTATGTTTGAACTAGTCTAGACTGTAATTCTTGCCTAGATTCAGAACTTGCTGAGTGATCACATAAGTGATTGATTCACTACTTACTACTAAACTTGTTTAAAAAAAAATAGTGACTAAAACATAAAAGATGAAGGACCAGGAATTTAGCTCAAGTGGTACCGCCCCTACCTTTGGAAGCACAAGGGCTGGAGCTGGATCCCCAGTACCGCCAAAAACAAAAACAAAAAAACCATAAAAGATCAAAGATACAAGAAAGAAGAATCAAAGACCCAGAGAAATATGTCCCTCAAATCCTACCTTTATTCCTCATGGTGGTCCACAGTCTGAGTCACTCAAGGAAACAGTTCGCCGGGCTAGGAGAGATGGGATGAAGGAACTGCTCCCGCGTGCGAGAGTTGGAGTGAAGCCACCACCGCGGTGCTCACGCGCGCCCCCTACTGCCCACTGCGGTGCTCAGTACTGCGGGTTTCCGGTATTCGGGTTTCAAGGAGTCTACCTGGGGCCTCGGTGCAGCGGGCAGACTGTGGCTCTTCAAAGGAAGAAAGCCTTTTTTTTGAATTTTGGAAGTCAGTTTCTTGGGCTTGAGTAATGGTTAATTAAAGTACTAATTAAATTACATAATTAAAGTAACACCCACAGCTGGAAAAACAGGTTTTGGAAGAAATCCATCTGACTCATGGTAAACATTAAGCCCAGCTCCTGGCAGTGAAAGTGCATGGTCACATTAGAGAGTGGCTGAGCGCTATCAGACAACCCACATTACAGGGCACAGTGAGCATAGGTAGGGAACATAGTTATTCTGAATAGATGGATCAGAATCACAAATGTGTGCCTGTCAGAGTTTGACCATCTTTTTCCCTCTGTCCATCTTTTCTTCAGTTACTTTCTGCAGATCCTATATGCTGGACAAGAGATTTAGCTCAGTGGTTCTGATGCCGGCCTACCAAGCACAAGGTCCTGAGTTCCATCCCACATATGTGGTGACTCAGGCCTGTAATCTCACTCAGGAGGCAAGGGCAGGAGGATTGCTGAGTTCAAGGCTAGCCTGGACTACAAAGTGAGACCTTGTCTCAAAAAAAAAAAAAATCCTGTATGCTCAAGGAAGAATTCCTGTTTTTGTGGTACTAGAGCTTGAACCCCAGGGCTTTCTCACTGGGCTGCATGCCCAGACTTTTTTTATTTTTGAAATTTTTTTTGACCTAAAAAAAAATTTGTTTTTCTGAGCTAAATCCTGGTCACCTAATTGGTACTTTTATATCCATCAAATGTTGGGTTTTGGGGGCCGGGGATTTGGCTCAGTGGTTCCTGTGCCTGTTTTACAAGTGCAAGGGTCTGGGTTCTATCCCCGGTTAACCACATATAGTACTGGGTGTGGAGACTCACGCCCAGCAGCAATCAGCACCACATACCACAGTGCCGGGCGTGGTAGCTCACACCTGTAATCCCATCACTTGGGAGGCAGAGGCAGGAGGATTGCTGTGATGTGAGCTGGAGGCTGAGCTCAGGGCCAGCCTGAACTACAAAGCGAGAACCTGTCTCAAAAAAACAAAACAAAAAAAGTGTTGGGTTTTGTATCTTTTTTTTTCCTATATATTCATTTATTTAGTTAGATGTTTTGAGACAAGTTCTCTCTATGTAGTTCATGATGGCTATGGATTCATTATATGGTCTAGGCTGGCTTCAAGCTCAGTGATCCTCCTGCCTCAGCCTCCCAAGTGCTAATATTAGAGATGTACATCATGACACCCAGCTTTATTTTCTATTTATTTGGGTACTGGGATTGAAAAAGAGGCCTTCACCTGAGCTATATGCTCACCTCTTTTTTTAGTTTTTATTTTGAGATAGGCATGCTAAGTCACTAAACTACCCTGACAAAATTTATACTTTGAGTCCTCCTGCCTCAGCCTCCCAGGTGGTATCAGTATGAGCCTTGTTATTTCATAAATGCTACTACTTTCTCTTTTATTTTTTATTTTTTTGTATCATTCAAATTAGCATGAAACTCCCAGGTTATCAGCAAGTTATTTAAATTAAACAGTTTTTTTACCCTGTTTTGAAAAGCACATTTTAGGCACAAATAAGAACAGAGTTTTACTCCTGTACGCCATCTGCCAGGATTGCCCATCCAAAACATAGTAAGTGTGAGCCAACTGATTCTACCCAGAGCTGGAGGCTCAGGGTGAGGAGACTGGCCTCAAAACGTAGGCAAGCATAAGAGGAGTCTCAGAGGGAAAGAGCTTCGGATCTGGAGAATCTACTGTCATTGTACTTGCAGGTGTGACAACAGGAGGTTAAAGCAGGTTGGGAGGGTATTCTAGGCACTCAGTACACCAGTACCCACATGCCAGCTTGGGAAGCGGGCACCCTGGGGTCCCTTGGCCAGCGTGCAATTAGTCACTACAGTGCGCACTCAACTGTGGCCAAAGAGTAGGCTTGTGCACTGTGACAGGTTTTCTCAGCGGGTGACAGAGGCTGTCCCAGAAGCAGTACTCCACTCGACCTGAAGTGCCCCCAGAGCCTTGCGCAGAGGCGGCCATAGCTACCCGCAGAACTACTGCTTTCTCTCAAAGGGCTTTTAACGTAATTGTGTTTTCCCCTTTTCCTTGTTTCTTGTGGAAATGCCTGACGTAGGAGTGGACAATGTACCATGAAGCCTCCTGATCTCGTCCCTCAGCTTGATGTAGCTGCCATTTCCAAAGGCAGCAGAAACCTTACCCTGGGCTACGCCAGAGGAACCTACTGACATCTTCCCTGCAAGACGAGGTTTGCCCTACAGATGGTTCTGGTGAAAGGGTGGTGCTTGCTTTCATCATGCAGCACCTGAACTCCTTGTGGATGAGAGTGTGTTCTAAAGTCCGAGGCCTTTGTCATACCTCACTTTGAGGAGTTGGTACAAAGAGGTACAGGAGGACAAGAGGGAACTATAGGAGGCTCTTTTTTCCCCGAGCTCTTGTCTTGACTTGGTGATAAAATAGATGGTCATACACTTTTTATAGTTTTGTTTTGTTTTAAGACAAGATCTCATTCTATAGTTCAGATCTGAACTCAAAGCAATCCTCCTGTCTCAGCCTCCCAAATTATGGGATTACTGGTATGTACCACCATACCCTGCCCCCTTAGGTTTTTGTAGGAAAAAAAATTATGAGATTTATTACTAGATTCATACTTTGGCTTCTGTATCACTCTCCCCCTCATATATTTATTTTTGGTTGGGTGTACTTAAGGCATTATGGAAGGATTTCATTGTGACAGAAATTTTCTCAGTCCCTTCTTTTGATGAAGCTCATCATGATAATTTTTGTAGGAATGTTAATAGAAATGTTGTTTACTGTCACAAAGTGTTCCTCTGCTAGTATTTCTTTCAAACCTCCATGTAAAGAAAATGTAGACCTCTTCTGAGATATATTATGACATTGACTTGGTGAATTTTGTAACTGGATGCACTTTCTGTGGCTTTGGCTAGAAGGAATCTAATGCTAAGTTTGTCTCACATCCAGAAACTCCAGGTTTCTGTGGTATATATTTCTGGCTCAGCTGTGTTACCCTAACCTATTTTTCTTTTAATCCTCCCCTAAATCTTAATCTGTTTAGATGTCTGCTCTCATGATTCACGTAACTTGTCCCTAATACTGTTAGAGAACAGGGCTGGGAATGGTTGCATGAGGAGGTAAATACAATAAAATAATAAAAGATGATGCATTGAAAGTGGCACTTGTTGCAAGAAATGGGCAGGTAGTCTACATCTTGACATACAGGCATAGTTTCAGATCTCGAAGTTTATTTCTTTATTGTTAAAGGTCATTTGGGAGAAAATATTCTTGTTCTGAAGCCAAAAAAATAATTTTTTTATGGGAAACTTATCTTTACTTATTCCTTGTATTAACCCAAGGCAAATAATTTAGCTTTTTCACTTAGTTTTCTCATTTGTTTTCTGATTTTTGCTTTGCGGCACTGGGGATTGAACCCAGGGCATTTTGCTTTATGCCTTATTGCCAGCCCTTTCAAAAAAAAACTTTTTGTTTTGTTTTGGTTTTTTGTTGTTGTCCTTAAGTTGTTAAATTTCCCACGCTGGGCTTAAACTTTACAGCCTCCTTCCCTAGCCTTTCAGAGTGCTGGGGTCACAGGCATGTATCACCTCCTCTAGCCAGATTTCTTATTTTTCATGGAAATAAGGCTAATTTATTCAGTGATTAGCTCAGAAAGATAGTACCTTGGTAGTGAAACAGCTGATTATTATTAGTGACTAAGTTCCTGTGGTATATTGGACAAGTTAAGGACTTGTCTGGGGCTGACTTTCCTCTAGTGGGAAACAGATAACCCTGAAGATCTTTTTACAATCTTAAATGAGTCAGCAGATAAACATTCATGCAAAACTAGTAAGCAAGGGTCGGGGATTTAGCTCAATGGTTCCAGCGCCTGTCTTGCAAGCGCAAGGACCCGGGTTCAGTCCCAGTAACCACATACCTATACTGGGTGTGGAGACTTCGCCCAGCAGCAACCAGTACCATATACCACAGTGCCAGGCGTGGTGGCTCACACCTGTAATCCTAGCACTCGGGAGGCAGAGGCAGGAGGATTGCTGTGATGTGAGTTTGAGGCTGAGCTCAGGGCCAGCCTGAACTCCAAAGCGAGACCCTGTCTCAAAAAAACCTAAAAAAAAAAAAAAAAACTAGTAAGCAAAGGACTTAGCCTTTAAAAGGACACAAGAGAGTAAGAAACACAAGGCTTAATAGATTAACTGAATGTAATTTAATAAGCACTAAAATATGAAAGACATTTTATTGAAACATAGGTGGGAAACATAGCTATAATAGTGAAATGAGAGTGGGAGAAGAAGGGAAGGGGATAAAAAAAGAATAAAGTTG
>PVIR01046660.1:0-10177 GCA_004026965.1 Petromus typicus
TAAAGCTGCAGATTATTTGGGAGAAAGGATATCATGGGAAGACAATGCTTCTGTAATGATTGCAGCCATTGCAAAATTCCTTGCTTAAAAACACAAGAAAAGCCCTCATGGGCATCCATCTGCAGTCACAGATACTCAGAGCCTTTCTCAGGGAAATAACCTCACCTCTTCAAATCTGCTACCACCCTGCTCTGTATTAACATTTCAGGTATTGTTTTTAAAAATTACAGTGTATTAAAAAACAAACTTCACAGCCACTGAATGTGTCCTATTTGTGCCTCCTATAGCCAGAATACAGTACATAATTTATTAATCAGTCACTCATTCTGCTAGTTTACTATGACCAAATAAACTCTGAATTAGAAAGAATGACCCATGAAGTCAAATGTCACCTCAAACCCGATAAAGGGTTCATCCCTAGTACTCAAATGGCTTCCTTTCTATTCAAGTAATGCAGCCTATGTCCTGCTTATTATAGGTTTTCAATAAAATATTGATGCACTGATATTTTATCTACTTACACTGTATGAGGTCAAGGGCTCAGGAAACAGCACAGGCCATTCAGAGCTTCATCCTAGGAGGATACTGAGAATGCAGGCACTCTGGACAGACAGCCCACCCTCTACCTTGTATCTCATGGATTTTACTCTGACAAGGTTTTGGATTTATTGCAATTCTAGACAGGAGTCTTCAAAGTAGAGTTTTGAAGTAAAATTTACAACTCTTCATTAAACATGCCATATTAAATTATTTAAATTGATTATTGTTAATGTATATTATATTTTATATCTTTAATTTATTCAGTAATTTACATTTTCTGGAGCATAGCACAGAGAATTTAAAATTTGTTTAAAATGACAATTGCTAATTAACTGATTTATTCTATATTAGGTGAGAACATTTTAATTAGTGAGATAGAATCCCTCCACCCAACTATCTATGCATAATATTAGATGAAAGTATATTTTTTTTATAAACAGTAAAATAATTTTTAGATCATAACTAACTTCACTATTTGAAATGAAAGAGGCATACACTTCTAAACATTTTTTTTTTTAATGAAACAGATACGCAGTAGGTTCTGCATGTTCCAATTGCCTTTTACTTTCCAATTTTCCCCACTATTATTCTGGAATAACTACACAAATAATTTGTTTTCTGAATTGTTGTTGGTGCTTCTTCTGCAAGGTTTTGGGTGCCTTTCCTAAAGATTAAAGTTCTTGTGCCTTACTGTTGAGACTGGATGTCTACCTCCTGGGTCTTAGACTTTGCTCACATACTGGGTCAAAGCACAGTCATTAAAATACTCTATCTCAGTCAACTGTCTTGCAGATAGTTTTCCTTCCTTTGGATTTGCTATCTCACAGTAAGGCTGTATCCCTGAGCCTCTGTCTCTGTTCTGAACATCCCGAAGCACCGTGATGGATAGAATTCTATCTGCTTGCTACATTCTTACTTCCAAAACTTGCTTTTTGCTTTTCGTGAGCTTGAGAGCAATATTTTCAATCCTTTGGCCAGAAGCAAATTCTTCTTTGGCGCAGCGCAGAAAATAACAAGCCTACTCTCACCAGTTCCACAGCAGCCTTCCTAGGAATAAACCCTCCATCAGTAACTATCACTGGGGATCCTGTTTGTTTAATCACTTTACGATCACTTTTGGGGAAACTACATTTCTATATACATCCTTCCACTTAGTCTTTGTCTGCTGTGTTAGTAAAAGAAAACACGCAAAAAAGCCCCTCATGTACACACTGAAATATATTTCTTCTTGATCTGTTACCTCCAACCTTATAAAAATGTACCTTAAGCTAAAGTGTTCTGGAATTATTTCCTTAAAGGAGAAATTATTTATTTAGATAAAATCAAATTATACACTTTTAAACATTTAAATACCACTGAACTGGATTTTGATTTACAAGGGCAAATTTTTATGAGATAAAAAATGTTTTAGAATTCAGAAAGTCTGTTTGCATATCAAAAGCAAAATCGGGAAGAAATCAAAGCTTGGGGCATTAGCATTTAATTATTATTATCAATTTTTTTTGGAAAGGCCAGTGTCCCACTGTCCTTAGAAAGCTGAACTAGAATAAAAATTATAAAATAAGGAGGGGAAGCACAAGAATGATTAGCGAATGAGTTTCAGAAAACTGTACAAAGCTATTAGATCTTTTCCCAAACCTTAAGAAACAATGTAACTCCAGAGTTTGCTGTGTGTAAGGAGTTGAGAATACTTCATCGCTCTTATGTGATATGCTGAGTCTTGTAGACAAACCCAGAAGCCTCAGTACAAGTGTGTGTGTGTGTGTGTGTGTGTGTGTGTGTGTGTGTGTGTGTGTGTGTGTGTGTGTGTGTGAAGGATAACCTAAGGCCAGACAAAATATAGGCACTGAGAACCCAAGCCCTCCCCATTTTTTTGTGACTCAGGAGAACCTAACAAGGGTATTCAAATGAGGAGGTGGGTGTTTATCATCCTAGTTTGAGAGTGAAAGGGTAAGGACTAAACTCTCAGCCATTGTCAATCTACATGCAGGGCAGACCAAGGGCTTTGACACAGAGGCCTTTTGTGAATAAAGACAAGATGTGACACTGCAGCAGGGGGTCTCTCCTGAGATGCTAGATGGAACAGATAATAGTGCTGAGTGTTGAAGGTGGGGAACACAGGTATCTTTGACATTGTGCCACTCACCCCACAACTTCTTTCCCTCCTTGTCAGAGGGAACAGGAAGAAGGCTCTTTCTTCCAGTTCCTAGTAAAGAAGGAGAGAATTTTTAGGAAACAGAAATCTCAGGCTGTGTCAAAGGGTAGGAAAGTTTACTGTTTTCCCTTTATTGAATTTATTGATACATTGTAGATATACATTGTGATCACACTCAACACTGAGAACTTGTATCTGCAAATGATACATCTTGATTCTCACTTTTTTCCCATTCTCCAGCCCTACTTACAACCTCCACCTCCTACATACACAAGCTTTGTTTCCTATATTTTGTGTTTACTACCATTTTTTTTTCTTTTCTTTCCTTTAGCAGCCCTGTAGTCCACAGGAAGCTGACCTCCACATGTCAGAGCTTGCAACAGAGAGCTACACCCCTTCAAACGGGGTCCGCATTCCACTCTCATCTTAGATCTCTACCTAGGACTGTGCACTTCACTGCAATGAAGCCCAGGTCGCTATAGCTTCCTCGACTCTGTCCTTCATGTAGGACAGGGCAGTTACCTTGTTCTGAAGTAAAGGAGGCTGCTGCTCTGTCTTTGGAGGTGTCATTTCCAGCAGGGTTGATGACAGCATTTTGTCCCGGCCTCACTACTAGTATGGCTGCTGGCCAGAAAGCCATGAACATTGACCTATTTCCTCAGCTTGTCTCCTGGTGATGTAATTGCCTGCATCGCCCCACAGGTGTTAGCAACTATCTCAATTATTCAGGCAAGGACGACATGTGTTTAATGTTTCCTTCATCCTAGAGAAGACACAATAATTTAGAAATGGATTCAGAAGCAGAGAAAGAAAAAGGTTATAGACAGATTAAGAAAATATTTTTTGGTTTTAAGTTCTGTGGTAACAGTTGTGAATTGACAAGTTCCTCCCTTTTGAAGCCATATTTTGGCTTGCACATAAATTGTGCAGAATTTGTTCAAGATAAGTGATCAGGATGCAAGGTTTCTGGTTTTTTAGATGAAAATGTTGAGGCTCCTCCATACATTTACACTTAGATAAATTGAAATCTCAAAGCAGGTGATGTGAGTGCGAGCCCAGATCACTTCCTGTTGTTTGTGAACTAGGTAGTTCTGTGTTGCTTCTCTTCTTGATACTGTAGAGTTAGCCATAATCTGCTCTCCCTGAAGGAGAAAGATAAAAAAAGAGTTAACAAGATTTGTATTTAGGCAGGAAAATAGACCTAGAACTGAGTCTTAGGGTAACAAACCTTGTATAGATAATTCTTGGTAACAGAAGTATCGGCTTCACTCTTCCCAGAAGAAGCTGGCCTCTTCCTCAGGAATACAGGCCCAAAGAACACAGCCTTTAGATCCTTGGAGAGGATGTATACAGAGTTTATTATTCTCAAGGATGATAGAAATTTCTCAAAATAATGCATCCTGCCCTAGCTTCTGGCCAAAGCTGTGACTGTACACATCCAGTTACCATGATCACATCTGCTTTTTGGCGTGGTTCCACTTATGTCCAAATTAAGAATAAATAGGGGTTGAAAAAGCTTAGGTTTGCCCCCTTCAAATGAGAGACTGCACTGGTCTTCTGCTGTCCAGCAGTGGTAGTGCGGTGACTGCACTGTGTTCTTCTGGTGATGACACGTTGAGTGGTCAAAGTGGAACTACTTTTTCTGTCTCTGTATTTTTTCCCTAGTTCCTAAATTTAAATAGTTCTTAAACTTCTTGGATATGTAGTGGCCTTATTCATGGATTGAGCTGGTAAAATTTATTAAAGGTGCGCCACAGTTGACAAATTGCCCTTGTCAACACACCCCCATAAATGCATATCTTTCTCCTCCATATTGAAGTAAAGTTTGGGGATCATGGAAAGATGCTGAATTGTGATGATCAAGTCAGTGAATAACTTTCTGGCTGTTTTGCTTAGATGTTAGAGGGATGTAAGGAAAGGGCCTCTTTTCCGTTTTTGACGTTACTTCACAACATTTAACAGTTTCCACAGAAAACTAGCTAGTTGTTCTTGTATATATTTATCTGGCCTCCCCTTTAATGTTAAAGTGTAAATTCCAAGAAAACAGGAAATTTATTTTTTGTCTATTCTTACTACATTAGGGCAAAAGCTTTGCCACATGTATATTGTACGTGAAGTAAATATTTGTTTAAAGTATTCATTAATGAAGAGGCAGCGAGCCTCATCAAGATGACACTAGACTAAACAGAAAATTGATCCTTGATTTTCAAGATTCATTTTATTGAGTGCCATTAAATTAATTAATACTGCACATGAAACACCCTACAATCATCATCTGGAGAAGGGTCATTCTCAAACACTATCACACCCAATGATAGTTGGCTGAACTTAATGAAAATACAGACACTCCGATGCCATCATTAAAGATTGTGCTTCTGTAGATCTAGAGAGCTTTTTCCACCTTGCTTGATCATAATTTACTAAGTGCTCTGAATGATGTGATCTAGTTACTGTTTCAGATGAGATTGGGCCTTTTCACAGGAGTTTGGCCATAGACTTAGTTTCTCTTTTAATACAGGCTACAGAGAAAGCACTCATACTTTGCTTTCATATTCTGGCTTCAAACACCAGTCTATGCTATTCATCTCTCCTGGCAAATAGCAAGAGAAATTAAAGAACCATTTTGTCAATCGAAATGCTTGAGGCAGTGAAAGTACATTTCTCACAGTTCTTTTTTTATGAAAAAATAAAATTTCATCACAAAATAATGAGCATAAAAATAGTTAATGCACCTTTATCGTTAAACTTGAAGTACAGTGGAGGACAAGAACCAAAAAGATTATTATAAAAATCAAATAATTACATGAACCTTCTTTACAAAGAATTAACTAAATTAGTAGTATAACTGAAATAAACTAGTTTACGCATTGAGTTATTTTTGAAACAATATAAAACATAATTTGAACTACTCTGTTTTCTATTTATTCTATTTTGCTCTTCATTTAAGTACTATTTTTTTCTTTCTTTTTTTTTTTTTTTTTTTTGAGACAGGGTCTTACTTTATAATTCCGGCTGGCCCTGAGTTCAGCCTCCAATTCGTATCACAGCAATCCTCCTGCCTCTGCCTCCCCAGTGCTGGGATTACAGGCATGAGCCACCACGCCTGGCACCGTGGCATGTGGCACTGGTTGCTTCTGGGCGTGAGTCTCCACGCCCAGTACTGTATGTGGTTACCAGGGATCGAACCCAGGTCCTTGCACTTGCAAGACAGGTGCTGGAACTGCTAAGCTAAATCCCCGGCCCTTAAGTATTATTTTCATAAATTAGTTATCCTTTAAGTATTTCATACTATAATAAAAATACTAGAAAATATCTTTTAGAGAAAAAGATGAGACATGATCAAGATTTGAATTGCATGGACACCTGGACATTCATTTTGAGCATATTTGAGCTACAAAGTCATGAGATAGATTCATATAATCTGCACCCGTGAACACTGGGTATAATGATGCAGATGCAAACTAGCATCACTCTTGCTAAACAAACACATATTGTTTTTAAAGAAAAAGTCACCTTTGTGTGAGTCCATCTCATTAGAAATGATTAGTAGACAATTGAAATCTACTTGGTAGAATAAGGAAAATTTAATTTCAGTGGTGTTGATTTTCTATCTAAAAGCAGAGCATAGTGGCAGTTTGAACACTGATTCCTTCAAAATGAGAATAAGTGGAGGATGGTTTTAATTTAATGAAAGATGATTTTCTATTAATACTGATAAAATAATTGCAATGAAAACACAAGAAAAATATGAATTACTTCCTTATCCATGACACATTGACATTGGAGTCATGGACACTATATAGTAGTACCTTTCTCCCTATGTCAAGGGGAGGGAGAAATGCCCAAGAGCACCAACAAGACCTGGCGTTTGTCATCTATTCCCAGGAGGACACATAACAATGGGCTCTGAACTCCAACTACCACATAGCTTACAGGTTCTTCTGGAATCTAATCTACTGTCTAAAGATGGAATTATGATTGAAATACACCCAGAGCACATAAGTAGTCTGCTGTCTGACTCCATCTCCTTAAAGCTATGAGCAGCTTTTTACACAGGCGGCTCTTTGTGATGAGCTCCACACTCGGGATTCTCAAATAGTCAACTCAGACCTCAGATTTCTAACTTTCTATTGGGTTCTTCTATCCAAAGGTACAAATCTCCATTATGGAGTGCAATCATGATGTGTATATGTAATGTACCAAGAAAGATTTCACACACAAAAAAGAAAATATCCAATTTTGAAGTTCAATTTGAACAATAAATCATTATATTGTTTCTTTGAACGCATATATGCATCTATATATGGTGCTTGAATTGCATGAAAGGACATGTAGAAAATAAAATGGTGAAGTATTCATGTAGAATATGATATATGGTTAAGTAACTTGGATGAATAAAGTCCATACTGTTCCTATGACTTAAATATAGTATAGAAACTGAAAGATTTGGCCAGAATGAAAAAGTTGAACCTTAAATATGCATTAATAGATTTGAAACAGTAAATTATTCTTAATTATGCAAACTGTCATGCTTTGTTTTCAGGTTTGTAAATATCTACCAGACATCATCTAACAGCTTAGACAAACTCAGGAAAACTTTTCAGCATAAACGTGGAGTCTATGTATTGCTTACATAAAACATATGAATTTGTTAGTTCAACTTATCTTGTATTTCCTTCTACTGAAAGGACTTGATAACATCCAGAATAAATGAATTAGCATATTATTTATGATTTGTATAACACATACTTAATTACCCAAAGTGAAACTGAACAGTGACATTACAGAGGCTATCCAATTCATTTGCTCTGTAATTATGGACTGGTTAACACTTAAGACAAGTGACCTGTCATTAGTAATGTGTCAGGGTGCATTGTGTGAGCATTAATTGCAGCAAGTTAGTGAGGTGTTACTTTTACCTTAAGTGGGCACTAACGGACACTTCATCACTTCAAAATATTTCGATGACATCAAAATATCAGAAGTGTAACTCTAATGTTCGTATGAAATGTTTCATTTAATATTCTCATTCAGGAAAGATTTGCTTTTTCTATTTATAGGTAAAAGACCAATATTAATACACCTAAAATTTTTAGATGTATAACAGGGCCACCTTAAGAGCTCCATCTGTGCCTAACACTCTATTTCAAGCTGTAGAAATTCTTTCTCACCTTATACTTTAGCCAGTAGATCAGTCAATTTCTATTAAGAGACAGAAATATGACTTCATATTAATGATGGAATCAAAACAGATGGAGCTATCTAATGGTTCAGGCAGGAAATTAGAGTAGGAATTATAGCTTCTTACCCTTATATCTACCACTGATTCACTGAATGACCTTGGGCAAATTACTTAAGCTGCCAGGTCAAATTTTCTAAGTGCACATCTTTTTTTTTTTTTTTTTTTTTTTTTTAAATGCCCAGAGCTCATATTAACAGAAAGGAAACTCTAGAGATATAGAAAAAAGAAAATGATATAATATAGAGTGGAGGAAAAAGCCTTTGGCATAAAAGAGATTAAATGGCTGCCCCAAAGTTTCAGAGCCAGTATGTAGACTACCAGCAATTCAAATTCAAACAAGGGACATATTTTGCCTCAATTTCCAAGTGTTTAGTATCAGCATAACAGTTCCTTTGAATATTGGTTATAATAGTATAATGTTACAATTTGTTTAGTAAATTAAATGTGTTAAATAAATGCAATTTATTTTTACTCTCTTATCTGACACCAAATGCTACCACTTTCTAGTCTTAAAGTAAATCATAAACTCATGTGTGTATTTAATCCAGTCTGCACTGTCATAATTCTTGGTTAGCACTCCTCCTGAGGGCATTCTATCTAAAAATTGTTCCGAGTGACTCCACTATTTCCCCACTTCTATTTCATCCTCGTGCTTTCTCAAACATGCACGACATGTTTTAGGTCGTAGTGGAAGAGCCTGTGAAAACAAAAAATGGCCCTAATTTGGGGCCGGGGAGTTAGCTCAGTGATTCTGGCGCCTGTCTTGCAAGCGCAAGGACCCGGGTTCGATTCCCCGGTAACCACATAACAATACTGGGTGTGGAGACCCACACCCAGCAGCAACCAGCACCACATACCACAGTGCCGGGCTTGGTGGCTCACGCCTGTAATCCCAGCACTCAGGAGGCAGAGGCAGGAGGATTGTGATGTGAGTTTGAGGCTGAGCTCAGGGCTAGCCTGAACCACAAAGCGAGACCCTGTCTCAAAAAACCTAAAAAAAAAAAAAAAAAAAAAGGCCCTAATTTAACTCTTCATAGACTGTTACAGCAAACAAGATCTTAAAAAGAGTGAGAGAGGAAACAGACAGACAGACAGACTTTTCGCTACCTTCTTGCTCTTCTTGTTGGTTAAATTCACACGGCACACTGATCCTGCCTCTTATATATTGCCTGAACCTATTCATAAATTATTTTCCAAATTGAAATTTCTTTACTCAGACTTATTTTAATTTTTAGGAACTTCTGACCAGTCGCACTGTCTCTAATGTTTCTTCCTAGTATTCTTCACATCAATGATGTGACCTTTTTAGCCTCAGTTTTAGTCCCACGTAATAATCTTGAGGAAGCCTGAACATCTAATTTCCTGGCCATAGATGGGACTCTTAATTTTGACTGTACTCTGTCTTCTGCCCTAATGGTTACATTTTTAAATTTTTTACTAAAATTTCACCTCTAGAATTCCATGCTACATTTTATGGAAATATCAATCACTATTGATCTTCTTCTGTATTCCCATTGTTCTGTATATATGTCACTGCAATTGCATTTTTATTCCATTTTTTCAATTATGAGTTTTTCATCAGTTTGCCTATAATGTTTTCCTGTTAGAGAGAACATATAACATGTTATAAATTCAAAAAAAAAAAAAACCCTCTAGAGAGGGTTAAACAGGAGAGGAAGATGTGAATCAAGATTAATGCCAGAGGGGTAAGATTGAACTCTATTTTATTGCAAATAACAGCAGAGATTTTATAAGTAAATTCTGCTGGAAGAAGTTACTGGGAAACACTAAAGGAGGGCCTGGGATTTAGCTCAGTGTTTGCTGCATCTGCCTGGCCAAGAGCAAATTCCTGAGTTTGATTCCCAGTAATCACATACAACAATGTTGGGTGTCGTGGCTCACTCCTATAATCCCAGCATTTGAGAGGCAGAGGAAGAAGGATTGCTGGGTTCAAGGCTAGCCTTGGCTACATAGTGAGCTCAAGGCCAGTCTGAACTACAAAGTGAGACCCTGTCTAAAAAAAAAAAAAAAAAAAAAAAAAACGTCTAAAGAATTTAGGAGCCTCCTCACAGAAGAGGCTGGTCATTAGGCCCTGTGTTAGTTGGCATCAGTGGTCATAGCTGTATGGATTCCACCTTCCCACAGAGACTAGAGCTGGAGACAACTATTTCCTGCTCACGCTGTTTCAGAAAACATGTCTACCAAGTAGCCAGAAACCTATTTCTGGGTTGTAAAACTAT
>PVIR01046661.1:0-10164 GCA_004026965.1 Petromus typicus
TCAAGGACCCGGGTTCGATTCCCCAGTAACCACATAACAATACTGGGTGTGGAGACCCACACCCAGCAGCAACCAGTACCACATACCACAGTGCCGGGCGTGGTGGCTCACGCCTGTAATCCCAGCACTCGGGAGGCAGAGGCAGGAGGATTGTGATGTGAGTTTGAGGCTGAGCTCAGGGCCAGCCTGAACCACAAAGGCGAGACCCTGTCTCCAAAAACCTAAAAAAAAAAAAAAAAAAAAAAAAAGATTTAGGTCTTTATTCCACTTTGATTTTAGTTTAATACTTGGTAAAACACATAAGTCTAGCTCTAGTCTTTGGCAGGTTAAAGCCCAGTTTTTCCAGCACCACATGTTGAAGAAGCTATCTTTCTGCCATTGAGGACATTTGGCTCCTTTATCAAAGATGAGGTGCATTAGGTGATCTGGAGTAGTTTCTGGATCTTCTAATTTGTTCCACTGATCTTAAGGTCTTATTTTGCCAGTATCATGCAGTAATATCACCATGCCTATGCAGTGTAGCTTCAAGTTAGGGATTGTGAAACCCTCCTACCATGTCCTAGTTTCCTAGAATTGCTTTTTATATTCTAGGTATTTTGTGGTTCCAGATGAATTTTTGGATGATTTTCTCTAGATTTGTGAAATATGCTCTCAGGATTTCAATGAGAATTGAAACTCTAATAGTCTTTTGGTTGAGTTTTTAGGGTCTTCTATGTACAGTATCATGTCATCAGCAAATAAAGACAGTTTAGCATCTTCTTTTCCTATCTTTACTTCTTTCTCTTATCTATTTGCTGTAGCTAATATGTCTAGAACTAGATAGAACAGGTGTCATGAAAGTGGACATCCTTGTCTTGTTCCTGATTTAGTGTGAAACACTACAGTTTTTGACCACTTAGGATGATGCTGGCTATTGGTTTCTTGTATATAGTTTTTATTAGGTTATGGTAAAGACCATTTATTCCAATTTTCTGTAGGGTTTTGATCATGAATGGATGTTGAATTTTGTCAGATTCTTTTTCTGCGTCTATTGAGATGACCATATGTACTTTGTCCTTGAGTTTGTTTAAGTATGGTATTATGCTTAACGATTTACATATGTTGAACCATCCCTGCATCCCTGGGATGAGTCCAGCTTGGTCAGAGTGTATGATCTTCTTGATGATTTTCTGTATTTTGTTTGCCAGTATCTTATTGAGGATTTTTACATCAGTGTTCATTAGGGAGATTGGCCTGTACTTCTCTTTTTTTGATTGGACCTTTCTCTCCTTTTGGTATCAATGTAAGAGTTGCTCTCAGAAATGAATTCAGGAGCACTGCTTCTCTTTCAATTTCATTAAAGAGCTTGAGAAGTAGTGACACTAACTTTTCTTTGAAAGTTCTGTAGATTCAGCAATAAAGTCATCAGGTCCATGGCTTTTCATTGTCAGTAGGCTTTTTATTACATTTTCAGTTTCAAAGATTGATGTTCCGGTGTTTAATATGTGTATATATTTTTCGATGTTCACCTTTAGAACATCATATATGTCTAGGAATCTATTAATTTCTTCTATGTTCTCCATGTCATTGGAGTACAGATTTTCAAAGCAGGTATTTAAAATCATCTGGACTTCTGTTGGATCTGTGTTGATTTTCCCCTTTTTATACCTAATAGAATGATATGAGCCTTTTCCTTCCTTTGCTTGATAAGGTTGGCTAGAGCTCTGTCAATTTTGTTTATCTTTTCTAATAACCAACTCTGATTCATTTATTTTTGTACTGTTCTCTTAGTTTTTACTGTATTAATTTCTGCTTGATCTTTACAATTTTCTCCTTAGTACTACCTTTAGGTTTGCCTTGTTCCTCCTGTTCTGGTAACTTGGGGTTCAACATTAGATTATTTATTTGAGCTTGCTCTGTTTCCTTGGTGTAGATGTTCAGAGCTGTGAATTTCCCTTGTAGAAGTGCTTTCATTGTGTTCCATAAATTCCTGTAAGCTGTACCCAGGTTATCATTAAATTGAAGAAACTGTTTAATTTCTTCTGATTCACTGGTTATTCAAAGAGTGTTATTCAGTTTCTATGTGTTTGTGAGGATCTTGGAGTTTCTTTTGTCATTTAGCTCCAATTTCAAGGCACTATGATCTAACAGAATACTGGAGATAACTTCAGTTCCTTTGCATTTGCTTAAACATCTTTTATGAACTAGCACATGCTCCATTTTGTAGAATAATCCATGAGCAGCTGAGAAGAATGTGTATTCTGACTTTGTGTGGTGAAATACTCTGTAGGCATCTGTTAAGTCCTTCTTTTCAAAGGTATGTTCCTGTTGAAGATTTTCCTTACTGGTTTTTCCCCATGTAGCTGTCTAGTTGTGATAGCAGAATTTTGAAGTCCTCTGCTACTGTTGTATTGATGCTTATATGACTTTTCATATCCAGTAATGTTTGCTTTATATAAGTAAATGCACTGGAGTTTGTTGTGTCAATATTTATGAATGTCATCTCTTTCTCTTGAATTGTTCACTATACAATGATGTGGTGTTCTTGTCTCTTTTAATCAGTTTTGCTTTGAAGTCCATTTTGTCTCACAATAGGATAGTCTCTCCTGCAATTTTGTACTTTCTTGTTGCATGGAGAATTGTCTTACTTTCAGTTGATGGCTTTCTTTCTGAATTAGGTGTGCTATTTGTATGCAGCATATTGTAGGATGTTTTTTCTTAATCCATTCTGCCAGTCTGTGTATTTTAATTGGCTCTTTAAGCCCACTGACATTAATGGTTATTATGGACTGATTGGGAGCTTTCTTATGCTTTTCTGTTCTTGGATCTTCTATTCTTTGCTTTTCCCCTTTCCATTCATTTTCTTTAATTGTTTAGTAGATTCATGTTGCTGGGTCTCATGAGTTTGTGACATTCATTGTTTTTTCCCATATTTTCTTTAGAATTTTTTGGAGTGCACGTTTTGTAGTTGTGACGTTTTTTGGATGTTATTTGTAATGGAATTATCTTATTTCCTTGTTTATTTTGAATGTGCTCTTGTAGGATACATCACTCTAAGTTGAAGCTTATTTTCCTGCAAGGTTTGAAACACTTCACTCCAGGCTCTCCTTCCACTGAGTATTTACACTGAAAAATCTGCTGTGATCCTGATGGACTTCCATTTGCATTTTTTTTCTTTTCTCTAACTGCTTCCAGTATTTCATTCCTTTGTTGGATATCTAGAACCTTGATAATTACATGCCAATGTGTAATGTTCTATTTTTGTCACTGCCACTTTGAGTCCTATATGTCTCATGTTTCTGTATGTCCATTTCTTCCCCTTTCCCTATTAAGTTTTCTGCCATTATATCTGTGAACATGTTTGTAATGTCTTTTGCACTATGTCCTGCTTCCTCAGTGACTTCAATTAGTATTCTGTGATTCCTCTTTTTATTTTCTATGAGATTTTAGACTGTTTTTTCATGGTCTTATCAATTTTCCATAAATTATGTCTTGTTCATTTGCTGTGATCTTGTACTCTGGATATGATATTCAATCCTCAGATTTATTCATCCTACTTCCTACATTTTCATTCTCATTTTTAATCACCTCAAACTCTGTTTGAAGCCATTTATCAGGTTCCATTGCTATTGCTATCTCAGATTCTATTATGCTGCTGAACTTTTCTATAGTTTATTAATCATATCACTCATTATGGGCAGTATCTCTGCTTTCATCTCAGAGATTATTTGTTTTTCTATTCTACTAAATATACTTTTGTTACCAGCTCAGAGACCTGGTGATTGACCTTCAGTTTGGTCCATTTCCCTTCTCTCTGGGTTCCACTGTGTTAGTGATCTTTGTGAATGGGTTTTTAATTATTTTCTCATTTCTATTCCTTTGCTGTTACTGATGCTATTTATTTAATTCCTTGACTAGTGTCTGGGCAATGTTTATGACAAGTCTCTTTTTTCCAAGTATTTGGATCACTTAGCAGATGACTACTTCCAGAGTTCTCCTGGTTGGATCTGTAATGGCCCTTAAACATATTCAGTTCTGACACGTCATGGTAGGTAGGTGAACAGAGCAATCAAATTATATTTGTTGACATAGTGCAACTAGTATCACCAATAATATTGAACCTGGCACAGGAAATGATAAGGTTTGGCAACTATTATCCTGATGCTTTTAGCCTTATGAGTTGCATCAAAGACCATATGCCTAAATTTAGAATAAATTAGATATGTGTTTACAACATACAGGTCCTTAAATATAACAGAACCACCCTTTGGGATTAAAAGTTTACTGGGAAGTTGGGGAGATAGGGAAATAGGAGAGTGAAAGATTAGACATATGGCCAGGAATTTAGCTCAATGGTTCCAGCACCTGCCTTGCAAGTGTGAGGGCCCAGCTTTGATCCCCAGTAACCACATACAACAATGTCAGGCATGGAGACTCACCCCCATCAGCAATCAGTACCACATACCACAGTGCCAGGAGTGGTGGCTCACACCTGTAATCCCAGTACTCAGGAGGCAGAGGCAAAAGGATTGCTGTGAGTTCAAGGCTGAGATCAGGGCCAGCCTGAACTAAAAAAATGACACTCTGTCTCAAAAGAAAGAAAGAAAGAAAGAAAGAAAGAAAGAAAGAAAGAAAGAAAGATTAGAGATAGACTTAGGAGATCTATAAAGATAACATAGCCTTCAAAAACTTTATAGATACTATAGGACTACAGAGGCAAAATGGATAAATATAAGATAAAACTGACTAAGATCCACAGGATTAATGAAAGCTCTGTACACCCCTTTACACAAAATAGAAAGAAGAGAAATTAGAGAAGACTGAAAATCTTTTACTTGTAAGTATTGATTCTGATTGAAGAAGAGAGAATGAAGAAGCAAGAGCTGAATATGGGTAGACGTATAGCAGCAGGTAGGTGACTATTTTCCTTCTGTTGTAAAAGTGAGAGGAGAAGAAGCCAAAAGCTTGAAAGATTCAGCAACAGCAGAGTAGTGAGATGAGAAAATGAATGTGAGGTCAGAGGAAAGAAAGAAAAAGGACAACACCAACAGCAGCAGCAACAACAACAACAATAGCAACAACAATAATGGAAAGCTAAGAGCACTGACAAAGTGGCCCTTCACAATTTGGATTTATTGTCTCCTGTAAATGGTACACTTTAATAGCATGCAGATTGAAGCTGATGAGGTACAGGGGGACAACTATCATCCCTTGTCTAGGTTCTGAGTAAAATGCCTAAGTAGAGATCAAAGAAGTCCTGCAGGTTTGAACTCTGCAAGATTCCAGGATATTGTGGAAGGAACTGACACAATGAACTCACCAATGGCTGTGGTCAACAGGATTCCCTTACTTTGTAATGAGTGTTATTTTTTTTTCAATGTGGTAAACTGGGCAGAAGAATGTACTGAAAGCCTGTGTCTATGTGTCAGAACAGCTGCACTTTTATTCTGTGTCCACAGACAGGTAGGAGGTACCCCTGGAGCCTTTTCCCTGTACAACAGTCACGTCCAGTCTGGCCCAGAAAGAAATGGAAATTCTACAGTTTTCTGGTTTCTCCCTGGTCACAGGGAAGTGGGGTTCTTGCACCTCAATCTTTGTGCCACTTCTGCCAGTAGGCCCATACAGAATGGAGAGCATGTGCCCCTCTGGACTGTTCCAGGATGTGGAAAACTTGCCTGCAGAGCACAGGAAAATGGTGCCCAGTCCCCTTCTTACCAAATCTTCTGCACCTCAGTCTCTGCATCACTTGTACAGAGGGACCCACACAGATTGGAGAGTGTGAGCCCTTGTAATCTGGTCCTTGATTGGGAGAAACTGACAGCAGAATTCTAGGGAATGGCACCTTATCCCTTTCTTACTGGGATCCTGCACCTCAGTCTCTGTGCTACTTCTGCCAACGTGCCCACACAGAGTGGAGAACATGCACCCCTCTGGGCTGGTCCTGGCCATGTAAAACGCATGAGCAAAATTCTGGGCAATGGCATCTGGTCTGTTTCTTACTGGGGCTTCTGCAAGCCAGTCTCTATGCCAGTTCTGCCTACAGTCCCACACAAAGTGGAGACCATTTCCTTCTATTGTGGTCCCAGACTCATAGAACCTGCCAGTAGAACACTGGAGAATGATACTCCTTCTTAACATTATTTATAAAAAATAATGTAGTGTATCATCTGGACAAAATATCACCATAGACTATAGAATCAAAAAGTAAATTTTGCAATCAGTGAAGATGTTACTCAACAGATTCTCATGAAGTTTTCACAGAGAAGTAAAATTTTCATCACTCTCCTTTCATACTGATTCAGGTGTCAAACCCAACCTTATAACCCACAAGACAGGGTGAGGTTGATACGCACACTAGAGCTGTACCTACTCCTGCTGAAACTCCAAATATCTGACCAGATCTCCCCATGTCAACTTGAGTTTAGACTCTAACTCAAGCTTTGTCTTCAGGATTACATAGGCTACATCTCTACTTTCCTGGTTTACTTGATCATAAACATTGGCATTTAATTGCAGAATTTATTGCAGGATTTATTTTACTTTATTGCAGGATTTTTCCTTTTGCAGTTATCTTCATACATATTTGAGATTACAAATCAGAACATCCTCCCTTTTTCATGAGGGCCATTCCCCAAGCATTGTGATCCTATGCAGTCTTTTCTCCTTTAAATCAGATTGCTCATTGAAAGAGCAATATTTATTCAAGATTTAGATCACTTTCAAAGAATCCCTCCAGTCATTTGCTTGTTACTAGACATCCAGAATACCATCATTTTGAGATTACTCCTGGACAGATTATTCAGATAGAGTAGCAAGCCTTACTATTTGTAGCATCGTCCACACTTTCTGCAAACTTGCCACATATTGTTAGTGCCAAAGATGGTAATATGTTCTTCAGTGGATTCAGCACTTCTGAGATGTCCATGCACTCTCTTATTGGATTACAAATAAACAACACATGCCAATATCACAAAATGGAAAGCTACTTTGGGATATTAATACCTGATTTTGTAATATGAGTCACCTTTGAGACCTGTCATTCTTACTCAGGCACCATATGTTTTATCAATTGGTAGGTAAGATATCAAGGATAATGTTTCTGAATTGTGATGGCATAGACCATTCCAAAATAATTTCAAGAATCCCACTTTGCTGAAAAAAAGTTACTTTATTTTAAATCACATTCAGCATGATATATAACTTAAGGAAAGCTGCACTACAAAGTTACCACATCTTCCTTACCAATCCACAGTATATGTGTGGATCTATGTTAAATATGAAAAATCATGATCAAAGTTAGGTGTCTTGGGAAATTCATGTGTAATGCATTGCCATCTTATTTTTCTTAGACTCTTCATGAGTCACAGCTAGTCCTGTGAGCCATCAGTGTGGATGACCTGTGCCCAAGTCTACCACAGGGCATCAGTGTATGCTGAGGTGACAGACAGGGAAAGAGCATCCCACTATCAAATGGTGTTACTTTGAATAGGGATTAAGGGGCTACTCATTCCTTAACTATCAGCAGATTTCAAAAGAGTATAAAGAATGAAAATTATATTGAAAACTGTTTCATATATATTGCTTATATGTATTCATAATAAAGACAAAATAAGCCAAGTAGAATCGTATCTTATATTAATCAAAGATGACTAATGAGCAAAAATGTTAAACTATATGAAATCAACTAGAAAAAAATCACTTCTCTGAATTCTGAAGTTTCCACCAAATAAGCATACAAATTCCAAACCTTATATTTTATATTTATAAATATTTTTTCATATGATCACTTATAAAACTTTAAAGTTTAGATGAGAGAGAAGTTCTTTTGAACACTTTTAGGAACACTACAAAAGCCAAATATGAGAAATAAAAGTACATGACCTTCAAGCAAATAATATAATATCACTATATTATGGCTATTATGGCTCAAAGAACAATGAAACATATTGTAGAATTCAGCAGATTTATCTATAAATAACAGAGAGTGTTATAAAATAAATGAAATTAAATAACAGCCAAAAAAAGGGCAAAGGAAACTGTAAAAGGTAACAAAATTGAAAACACAACATGTGATTAAAGGCAGCAGAAGTAATGAAACAAAATTGTTCAATAAAATTTCAGATATTAAAGAAATTATTACAGTTGGTTGGAAATTCAATAATCTTGCAGTTAGGAGAAAAATTTCTTAGAATAGTCATTAATTTCACAGTCAAATCAAATATCTACGTTGAAACTCAGGCAGAATTGTTATAACTTGTGCAATATATAAATTTAATTAACAAGGTTTCTTACTCCAGAAGATGCTTTACTTTTAAATAATTTACCTTCAAATAATTTCTTTCTGGTTTTAACAAAATAATGTAGCACTTGGGGACAAAGATGCGGCCCAGAAGCCCTGCTCTGGAAGTCAAGATGGAGAAGACCTCCATAGCCACCATTACCTTCCCCTTGGTGCTGTGGTACACAGGCAGGAAGGTGACCCACACACTGCAGAACACCAGCATGCTGAACGTCAGGAACTTGGCTTCATTGAAGGTGTCAGGCAGGTTCCTGGCTAGGAAAGCCACAGTGAAGCTCAGCAGGGCCAGGGAGCCCAGGACATCGTAGAAGGCAGTGAGGGAGCCCTTGTTGCACACGATGATGATGTGGCCATGTTCAGAGTGTACATCTGTGTCAATGTAGGGTGGATTTGTTCCCATCCAGACTCCACAGAGAGTGAGTTGTACCAGGGATCAGAGAGGAATGATGTAATTAGGGGCCCCTGATGCCAGCAATTGCCTCACCCTTCTGCCTGGAGCAGTGGCCTTAAAGGCCAGAACCACAGTGACTGTTTTTGCCAAGACAGTGGAGACAGCCACAGTGAAGAAAACTGCAAATGTGATCTGTCTGAGGCTGCAGGTGGCTGCGTTGGGACGGCCAATGAAGAGTAAGGAGCAGAGGAACCAGAAGATGAGGGAGATGCGCAGGGTGTAACTGAGAGTCCTGTTGTTGGCCTTGACAATGGCAGTGTCTTGGTGCTTCACAAATATGCCCAGCACAATGGCTGTGAGAACAATGAAACTCATGGCTATTCCTGTCAAAGTCTTTCCCAATAGATCTTCATTGTCCAGAAAAGTCATAGATTTCTTGAGGCAATGGCTTCTGAGAATGTTGTCATACTGGTGATCTGGACACTTCACACACTCTTCCCTGTCGAGTGAAAAATTCAAATTATCATTACCCCAGTTTCTGTTTTTCTCTCCTCTTCATAGCTCTTCCCCTACAAGATCTTCACTGTCAGATGAGGTAAATTCCTATCTTTGTCTAGACATGTAAAATATTTAAAAATGAACAACTCCTTGTTGTTACTGGTCATTATATATGTGATGTGAAAAATAACAATCCATTGTCTTTATTAACCTCTCATAATTATAGGAATAGTATATGTTATTGTAAATCAGAATAGTCTCCTTAATTAAATCCCTTTATGTGCCATCCTGAATTCTCATTCAGTCAATAGTTAATTACTAACTAAGCACAATAATTTGAAAAGTTGCAGGAAAACAGACATTAGCAGTAATACTTTACGAAAAGTAGAGTAAAAATTGTCACCTCTTATAAGTTTGCAATGTTCAGCAACAGACATAGTTCAATATACACTTAGTATGCTTAGGGTCAGCATAAAAATTTGTCAAATACTGACATTTTTCTATTTTATTCTTCCATCCATGAATATGCTTTACATAGTCAATGATTTCTGGTTTATTTTTATAAATTATTTGTTTTAATTTACCAGGAGTGTATTTCCAAGCCCCTGAAGAATTTATCAGTACATATTTCATGATATAAAATATAATAATTATCTTATAAATTTTATCATTTCATATTACAAGTGCAGTATATCATTATTTTAATACAAATCTTACATCAAATTACGACTCAATTCTTCAGCATTTTACATTTATATGCTTTTAAAACTTCACACTTATAGTACTTGTAATATTTATAATATATACTTGTTGTATCGTTTATAAGACATTCCTTCCTGGAACTTTTCAGTATTCAATCTTCGCATGAAAATATTCTACTGACTAGTTTTTCCAGTGTAATAGATGGTAGAAGTCTGGCTGAGGGCACCATAGCAACCCACAGAAAGGAGACTATGGTCACCAGAGAGAATCTTTCCAGCTGCAGACTCAGGCTTGG
>PVIR01046662.1:0-10164 GCA_004026965.1 Petromus typicus
TCCCATAGCCAAAGCAATCCTAAGCAACAAGAGCAAGGCTGTAAGTATCACAGTACCTGATTTCAAATTATACTAGAAAACCGTGGTAGCAACATGGCGGTGACACAAAAATAGACGCATCAAGCAATGAAACAGAAGAGGAGATACAGAAACAAACATACATCGATAGCCGTATAATTTTGGACAAAGGAGCCAAATGCACATGGAGAAAAACAGCTTTTTAACAAGTGGTGCTGGGAAAACTGGATACCCGTATGTAGAAGATCTCTCTTTCTCTCACCATCAGAAAAATCAGTGCAAATGAGGGGCCAGGGATGTAGCTCAGTGGTTCCGGTGCCTGTCTTGCAAGTGCAAGGGCCGGGGTTCGATCCCCGGTAACCACATAACAATACTGGGCGTGGAAACTCACCCCAGCAGCAACCAGTACCACATATCACAGAGCTGGGCGTGGTGGCTCACGCCTGTAATCCCAGCACTCGGGAGGCAGAGGCAGGAGGATTGCTGTGATGTGAGTTGGAGGCTGAGCTCAGGGCCAGCCTGAACCACAAAGCGAGACCCTGTCTCAAAAAACCATTAAAAAAACTCTAAAAATAGAGCTATTGTTGTAGATACACCATTTTTTGGTATATACTCAAAGGATTCTGTAGGGATACCTGCATAACCATATTTATTGCAGCATAATACGCAGTAGCCACAGCATGGAACCACTCTAGGCTCCCATGACAAATGAATGGATAAAGGAATAATGGTGTAAAGGATCCAGAAGAGTGAAATTTTGTCATTTCAGGAAAATGGATGGAACTAGAGATCACCATGTTAAGCAGAGTAAGCCAGACATTAAAGGACAAGTATGACATGTTCTCCCTAATATGTGGAGTCTAAAAGACAGGAAAATAGAAGGGAGGCTATTAACTGACAGAGGAAGGCAACAAGAGGAGGGGGTATGAGGAAGGTAACGGAGGGATGGATATAATCAAAATATATTATACACAGGTATGAAATTTACTTTAAAAAGAAGGAATCCTGTCAGAAGCTGCAGCATGAATAGGCCTCGAGGGTAGAAACATAAGAGAAATCAACCACTTATAAGAAGACTGGTACCATGGGATTCCGCTAGAGCCAGGCATGGTGGTGCACGCCTGAAATCCCAGAAATCAGGAAGCTGAGGTGGGGAGATGTGTGAGTTTGAGGCAGGTCTTGGCTACATAGTGAATTCAAGGGCAGCCAGAGCTATATAGTGAGACTGTCTTGAAAAAAGAAAAAAGGCAACAAAAATAATTATATTCTAAGGGACAGACTGTAGAATGGTGGTTCCCGGTGAATTCGGAGAAGGGAAAAGCAAAGTTGCTCATAAAAGTAGAACCTCACATTTCTAACATGAAAATGTCATTTCACAACTACTAAACTGTATCTTCAAAAGCTGTTACAATGCTAAATTTGTTGTGTATTTTTTCCCACAGTTTAAGAAATTGTCTTTATTTTCAGTTTGGTACTAGGTAATGACCCAGGGCCTCACATCTGCTAAACAAGTGCGCTGCCACCGAGTTATATCCCAGCTTTTGTGTATTTTTTGAGACAAGGTCTCACTAAGTTACCCGGGCTGGCCTCTGATTTGTTTGATCTCTCTGCCTCAAGCTCTGTCAAGTAACTGGGATTGCAAGCATGTGTCACTGTCCCCACTGTATTGTTTAGTGGTTACATATATTAAGATAATCTTCAAGTACATTAAACAGGAATTTTTAAAACCCACTTCTGATCCTACTATCCTGCCAGACTGCTTCCTTTTTCTGTTGCTTTCCTTTTCCAGAGCATCCTTATTTTCATATATTTAAAGCCATAGTCAGTGTTCCTCAGATTTCCACAGGTTTGTCCATTGCCACATAATCTTCACAGTTCGCAAGGCCAGAAGGTGCGTCCATCTTGCAGTTTCTGCATTTGGCTTCCGTCTGTCCTCACTATCCTTCTTCCCTTCTCCCTCCTGTTCAATTCCAGAGTACATTAAGATGGCAGATCAGTACGTGCCCGTCCCAGGAGGGCCCAACAACAACAACTATGCCAACGTGGAGCTGATCGTGGACATCGCCAAGAGGATCCCCGTGCAGGTAACCGGCTCAGGGTGGCCAGTTGTGTCCCTGCTGAGGTGACTCAGCTGAGCTCTCAAAGGGTTCCATTCTGAGTTCAGACTGGTACACAGCTCGTGGTGCCAGGGAGGCGGGTTCACGGCGAGTCATTGTTCAGCCTGTTCTTGTTTGCAGGCAGTGTGGGCTGGCTGGGGCCATGCTTCCGAGAATCCCAAGCTTCCGGAGCTGCTGTGCAAGCATGGGATTGCGTTCTTAGGTATAGTGTATTTCCTTCGTGTCACATGTGTGGGGACTGGAACATTGGTGGGACGCTCACTTGAGGAAGAGTCTCTTTCTACCCTGAAAATCGGGGGTCACTTTTCATTGTAGGTAGCAGATGAGTCTGGGGTTGAGTGGGGCCGAGGTACGTTGACCAGGCACAGGAATAGGAGCTGTTACCGTGATTATCATAGAAGGAAGATGCTGGGTCCAGCAGAGCCCTTGGCTAGTGTCTCTGTTGGAACTAAGGTATCAGCCAAGTATATTCAGATTTCTGACTAAGTTTGGGTAGTTTTCAGGCTTTAGATTGCTCTTAGCTCCTTGGGACCAAAGCCTCTCATTTCTATCAGGTATTAGATAAAATAATATTTTCTCTTGGCATCCATTGGGTTGAGGACCTTCTTTTTCCTTTTTGGTGGTATTGGGGATTGAACCTAATCCCTTTACATGGAGCTATGTCCTTGGCCCTTATTCATTCATCCATTCGTTTAGATAGGATCTTGCCAAATTGCTTGAATTTGTGATACTTCTGGCTCCCTCCCAGAGTTATAGGATTATAAGTGTGTACCACCATGCCTGGCTGGTTTTAGCCCTTCTATTTGTGTACAAAATATGTTAACTCTGTATGTGTGCACATATCCCTGGATATCCTTGGTTTCATGCCTTCTCATAGGTACAAATCCACAAATACTCAAGCCTCTTAAGTAAAATGATGTAGTATTTGGTCATAACCTCCTATATACTTGAACCTTTTTTCGTTTGTTTGTTTTCAGTGTCAGAATTGAACCCAGGCCTCCATATGCTAGAGAACTGGGCTCCTCCCTATATTTTTAAAATTATCTATTGATTATTTGTAATACCTAATGTGATATAAATGCTGTATGCACTGTATTGTGGAATAATAACAAAGATGAATGTACATGCTCAGTCCAGATTCAATTTTTAAAAATATATATCTCTTTGATTGGCCTATTCCTCAAATACTTAATTCAAATGGAAGTGAGAGTCAACTGTCCTGGAAAAGCTAAGTAACTGGGACAGTAAGCAGTGGGCCCGCAAAGCTGAAGATGTTGCCCCTTGGCCCAGCTGTTGGGGTGCTGGCTTGCTCCCTTAGTCCAGCTTTTGGCATCCCCTCAAGGGGAATCTTGTGCATGCCTCATATCTCAGTTACAACTCAAGACAGGCATATAGTTCAGATGTAAAAAGGTGAACGAAGCAACAGCAGACTGGCAAGTTATTTTCGTCTCTGATGTGAGGTTAAGTTCCTAGAGATCTACGACATGAATACTCTGTCATCTTGCGCACACTGGACCCTGCCACTGTGCACGTGCTTGTTACTCGGCCTCGTAGGTCTCATGGTTGACTGGGTTGTGGTCTTTTTCTGGCTCTATTTCTCAGGACCCCCGAGTGAGGCCATGTGGGCCTTGGGAGATAAGATCGCCTCCACCATCGTGGCTCAGACTCTTGACATTCCAACCCTGCCCTGGAGCGGAAGCGGTAAGGGGTCCTCAGCTTCACCTCAGGAGGCTTCCAGCCCAGTCTAGAGGAAGTTGGTCAGTTGGAGTGACTGGAGTAGGCTTTGACAATTATTTTGTTTAGAAATGTTACATTAAGGGCTGGGAATTTAGTTAGCTCAGTGGCTCTGCCTGCTTGACAAGCCCAAGGTCCCAAGTTTGATTCCCAGAATCAATTTAAAAAGAGAATTTCTGACCGTGGATTTAGCTCAGTGATTCCGGCACCTGTCCTGCAAGCGCAAGGGCCTGGGTTCAATCTCCTATAATCACCTACCGTACTGGGCGTGGAGACTTACACCCAGCAGCAACCAGTACCACATACCACAGTGCCGGGCGTGGTGGCTCACGCCTGTAATCCCAGCACTTGGGAGGCAGAGGCAGGAGGATTGCTGTGATGTGAGTTTGAGGCTGAGCTCTGGGCCAACCTGAACTACAAAGTGATACCCTGTCTCAAAAAAAAAAGAGAATTTCTAAATAAAATGTTAACTTATTACAGAAGTACAATTCCATTTTAGACTACTTTGAAAATAGGAGAAGCATGAAAAAAGAAGTAGAAATTACAACCCTATGACTCAGTGTTAAGCTCTTTTTTTTCTGCAGTACTAGGTATAGAACCTTGCACATGTTAGGCAAGTGCTGTACCACTGAAGTATATCCCAGACTTTTTTTTTTTTTTTTTTTTAGACAGGGTCTCGCTTTGTGGTTCAGGCTGGCCCTGAGCTCAGCCTCCAACTCACATCACAGCAATCCTTCTGCCTCTGCCTCCCGAGTGCTGGGATTACAGGTGCGAGCCACCACACTCGGCACTGTGGTATGTGGTACTGATTGCTGCTGGGGTAAGTCTCCATGCCCAGGACTGTATGTGGTTAACCAGGGATTGAACCCAGGACCTTGCACTTGCAAGACAGGCGCTGGAACCACTGAGCCAAATCCCTGGCCCTATCCCAAGCTTTTTAATTTTATTTTGAGGCAGAGTCTTGTTAAACTGGTAAGCTAGTCTTGAACTTGGTATCCACCTGCCTTAGCTTCCTCATTAGTTTAGAGTACAAGTGTGTGCTACCACCTGGGGGTCAGTACATCCTCGTCCCAGGAGGGCCCAGTAACAACTATGGCAATGTGGAGCTGACTGTGGACATCATGCTGAACATTTGTTTCAGGGTGATTTTCACTTTTTCAGCCTCTTTTTGCTGGCATATTCTTTTTTTAAAAAATCAGATCTTAGATTTCCTAGACTGTGACTATTTTTCCCCTCCATTGTTGAATATCTTTCTAGGTCAGTAAATAAACTTCGCATCATTTAAAATACCTGCATATATTATACAAAGATGCACTATAATTTACTTAATAATCCTCTGTAGTTAAACAATTTAGGTTTTTTCCTAATTTATTTTCTAGTTTTAAAAATAAAGGAATGGAGCTTTGATAGTTAAATCTATACATGCTTTATAATAAGCATATATTTCTATTTATATTTAGAATAATTTATAATTATTCTAATAAATATAATTATAAACATAAATAATTAATAATATTAATTAATATTAATAATATTGATTGTTGATATTGACATTAATTAATAATAATTAATATTAATTTATATTTAGAATGAATTCCTAGAAGTAGAATTTCTAAGACAAATTGAAAACTAAATAAGAAAACATCTTAGGAGTTTACCATTCAATTTGATATTTTCTTTTAAAGGTTGAAAAAATTTTCATTTTGGAAAATTAATTTTTCTCTGTTAAACTTTTGCATGGTTTTGGAATCTTCACATGATTTCCATGTAGATGACTCTCCAGGGTAAAATTGGGAGTTTCCATTTTCTCCACCTTTTTAAAAACCCTTTTTCTTTCCTTCCCTCCTCCCTGCTCCTTTTCTTCTTCCTCTCCCCATTTAAATTTGAATATGTTCTTCCTACTTCCCAATATCTATCCTCCACTTTGCTGCTTATTTATTCTCACATAAGAGAAACAAATACAGAAAAAGTATTTGATATAGTCCAACACCAAAAGTATTTGATATAGTCCAACATCCAAAAAACCCCAGTCTGATTTAAAAAAAAGTCAGTCTGATAAAAGCCATCAATGACAAACCAACAACCATCATCATTCTAAATGGTCCAAAAACTAAAAGCTTTCACTCTTAAAATTAGAAACAAAGAAAAGAATGCTCACTATCACCACTCCTGTTTAATATAGTTCTGGAAACTTTAGCCAGAACAATTACTTAAGAGAAGGAATATGGGTAGGAAAGGAAGAGGTTGAATTATTATTTTTTGTTGATGACATGATATTCTATATAGAAGACCCCTAAAACTCAACCAAAATACTCTTATGGCCAGGGATTTAGCTCAGTGGTTCCTGCATCTGCCTTGCAAGTGCAGGTTCCCAAGTTTGATCCCCAGTAACCACACACCACAGTGTCAGGCATAGTGGCTCACGCTTGTAACTCCAGCACTGAGGAGGCAGAGGCATGAGGATTGCTGTGAGTTCGAGGCTTGCCTGGACTACATAGTGAGCTCAGGGCCAGTCTGAACTACAAAGCTAGACCCTGTCTCAAAAAAAAAAAAAAAAAAAAAAGATTCCTAGAACTAATAATCAAATTTGGTAGAATTGCAGGACAAAAAGTCCACACTCAGAAATCCTTAGCATTCTTATACATGAGTAACAAACTCCCTGGGAGAGAAATTAGAGAAACAACACCTTTTACAGTAGCATCTAGAAAAATGAAATACTTAGGAATTAGTCTAATAAAGGAAGTGAAAGATCTTTCCATTGAAAACTGCAGTTCTCTGAAAAAAAAGGGAATAAAAGGAGATTGAAGAAGATATTAGAAAATGGAAAGATGTTATTCTTGGTTAGGAAGAACCATATATGTAGTGCAAAAGGCCATGCTCTAAAGTTATTATACAGATTTAATGCAATCTCAATAAAAATACTAATAGTACACCTCATTGGACTACAGAAAACAATCCTAAAATTCATATGGAACCAGAAAAGACCTAGAATAGGAAAAGCAATTCTGGACAACAAGAACAAGGCAGGGTACAACACAATCCCTGATTTGAAGTTATACTACAAAACTACTGTGATAAAAATAGCACAATTGGGCCAGGGAGTTAGCTCAGTGGTTCAGGCGCCTGTCTTGCAAGCACAAAGACCCAGGTTTGATTCCCCAGTAATCACATACAAAACTGGGCGTGGAGACTCATGCCCAGCGGCAACCAGTACCACATATCACAGTGCTGGGTGTGGTGGCTCACGCCTGTAATCCCAGCAATCGGGAGGCAGAGGCAGGAGGATTGCTGTGATGTGAGTTGGAGGCTGAGCTCAGGACCAGCCTGAACTACAAAGTGAGACCCTGTCTCAAAAAAAAAAAAAAAAAAAAAAACAAAATCGCACAATTGACAAAAACAACAGAGCTGACGTAGAATGGAACAAAGGAGAAGATCTAGAAACAACTCCAAGCGTACTCAGCTACCTTAGTTTTGACAAACACCTTCACTGGGCCAAACCCCTTCACTGGAAGAAGGACAGCCTCTTTAATAAATGGTGCTGGAGGGGCTGGGGAAGTAGCTTAGTGGTGTCATGCCTGCCTGACAAGCACAAGGTCATAACTTTGACCCCCAGCACCAAAAAAAAGACAGTAGTGCTGGGCAAACTGGCTTTCTATTGCTGAAGGTTGAACTTAGACCATGTCTTTTACTGAACTAAAATCAAAATAGATCAAAGACCTAAATATAAGAAAAGAATCTACTGGAAGATAGAATAGGTTAAACTCTGGAAGACATAGATAAGGTGAATATTTTATGAACAAAACCCTGATTGCTCAGGAAATAATACAAAGAATCAACAGCTTGGATCACATCATATTAAGAAGCTTTTGCACAGCAAAATGGAAAAAAAATCGACCCCCCCAACTCAAATTCAAAGACCACACTCCAGAAAGAATGTCTGACATTAAGAAATTAAGCAGTAAATGCTGGGAGGGCTGGGAGGAAAAAGGAGCCCTTCTCCACCGTGGATAAGAATGCAGACTTGTATAACCACTATAGAAATCAGCATAGAGATTTCTCAAAAAATAAAACTAGAGGTTCCATTTGACCCAGCTATTCCCTTTGTTGATATCTTCTTGAAAGAGTTAAAAACATCACAACACCGTGATATATGCACACCCATGTTTATAGAACCACATTTTATAATTGCTAATTCTTGGAAACTCCCAAATGCTCATCAACAGATAAAGAAAATGTGACATTTATCACAGTGGAATACTACTCTGTCATAAAGAAAGTGGAGTCATTTATTGGTAAATGGATGCCCCTTGCGCCATAATTTTAAGTGATTATCTTAAGCTCGATTCCCATTCATGGTGAGTCAGTGTTAAGACTGAAAAGCGCTGTGGGAGTGAACGGGATGGCGGGTGGCTTGTTGGCCTGAGGAGCTCAGGCAGAGAGAGGCCCTGTGCTTTCTGGGCTCTTGTTTCTGCCATCCTCAGGGACCACGAGCTTTCCTTGTGCCTCTCCAGGTCTGACGGTGGCATGGGCAGAGGAGGATCTGCGTCAGGGGAGACAAATCAGTGTCCCAGAAGATGTTTACGACCGGGGTTGTGTGAAAGATGTCGATGAGGGCTTGGAGGTCAGTGAAGAGAGGCGAGTGTGCTAGAACTTTCTCCTCTCTCCATAGTCGTGGCACCTGTGTCAACTCCAAAGCCCCCTGTCTGTCTAACATTTTTATCTTCCAGGCAGCAGAAAAAATCGGTTTTCCACTGATGATCAAAGCTTCCGAAGGCGGTGGAGGGAAAGGCATCCGGAAGGCGGAGAGCGCTGAGGACTTCCCCATGCTTTTCCGACAAGTGAGCCGTTCCTGCTTGTGTTTTTCATGGCATTAGGAATTGTTGCCCTTGGTTGTTGACCTCTGGATTACCTCTGTTAGCCTAATTCCATAACCCTGGAGAAGACACATGCAGTAGTTGAGTCTATAGCTGTGTTTCTGTCTTCTGTTTTTTTGTTTAACTGTTGTTATTTTGGGGTGCTGGGGACTGAACCTGAGGCCTCACATATGCTAGGCAAGGTCTCTACCGCTGAGCTACATCCCAGTCCCTGTGTTGAATTGTGAAGCAAATATGTACTTACATTGCTAAAGATGTCCATGATTTGTGTTCTGTGGTTGGCTTGATTCTGTGAATCACTGCCCCTTTAAAGGACTTCATAGATGACATAAGGCCAGAATATCTATCTGTGGCTATTCACCTGTCAAGGGTCAGTATTGCTGGAGTCTTGGTATTTTTAATGTTTCTAGATGGTCAATTTTAATTGTGGGAGAACATTGCACTTTATGTATTCACTTATTTGTAGCTACAGTAGCTAGCTAGCTTACTTCCTTTCTCTGTCTCTCTCTCTCTCTCTCCTTCTTCCTTTCCTATAGATTAAATCTAGGGCCGTTGCTGAGAGTTCAAGGCCAATCTGGGCTACATAATGAGTTAATGACCAGCCTAGATAGAGAGACCCTATCTTAAAACAAAAAGAAAGAAAAGAAAAGAAAGAAAGAAGGAAGAAAAAGGTGTAGAACATTTGCCCTGAGATACTTTCCTAGTTTTTAAAAAAAATTTCAGACAGGTTCTTGCTAAGTCACGAAGTTATTGAGACTGGGCTGGAATGTGTAGTTCTGCTGTCTCACCCGCCTAGATGCTGAGATTATAAGTGTGCACCACCATGCAAAGCTCATGTTTTCCTTTTTAAAAATATTATGCCTTTTAGTAGCATGTTCAGAAACTTTATCCTGGTATCTAATACTCCTATGCCTAGGCATGTAGTAAATATTGTGTATTCTTTTCCTTGTTTAAATAAAATCATACTGACAAGCTTTCCATTCTTAAGCCAAATTATTTTAGTATTTCTGGTTTTTTGGTTTTTTTAGTTTTGTTTTTTGAGACAGGGTTTTGCTTTGCGGTTCAGGCTGGTCCTGAGCTCAGCCTCAAACTCAACAATCCTCCGCCTCTGCCTCCCGAGTGCTGGGATTATAGGCATGAGCCACCATGCCCGGCACTGTGATATGTGGTACTGATTGCTGGTGGGTATGAGTCACAACACCTGGCATTGTTGTATGTGGTCACCAGGGATTGAGCCCAGGCCCTTGCGCTTGCAAGGCAGGCGCCAGAAACACTGAGCTAAATCCCTGACCCTCTAGTTTTTTTCTAGACCTTATTCCTGTGTGTATCTCATAGAATCTAAACCACATTTTCTTCTGCATTAAAATATTTGAAGTGGTAGGTCATAAACATTTTTATCATGTTTATCATGTTGTTCCAGT